>OY740781.1:86434168-86698244 GCA_963514005.1 Raja brachyura | reverse complement strand
TGAATTGCATGGTTAACAAAACCCATGCAGAAAATATGTTTTATTCTCACCCTATCTCTCCGTACAATATTTGTACAGAATTCATCTATTGAATTGTCCATTCTAATTTACAGTTCATTCTCAGTCCCTACGCTGTTAGAATCATAGATTGAATGCAGAAAGTTTAGCAACTCAAAATCTCCACTGGGTCTTTTGAAGACCAAATCAGTTAGTTTCACCCCTCGTTTCACAATCCTCCTTCAGTCATCTCCCCGTATCCTTGCAATCTTTTCTATCAATGTGCTATTGAGGGCAACCAGCACCACAATCATCACACTGAGGTAGCATATTCCCACTCCTACCCATTAATTGTGCAAAAACTGAATTTGCTTAAGACTGTTCTATTTCTTTTATTAAATCATATCTTTGTGCACCTATTTTATGTCCCAAAGTTGAACCTTGGGTAGCTAGACACCAGATCTCTCCCCAGCTGAAAAATAACCTCTCATCACAACCATTTTCTTGCCATTTTCCAATACTGCACCCATGCGGCTACAACCATTCTATTCACCAAGCGTTTTGGTTTCGTCAGCAAGCCTCCAACATGGTACTTCAAACATATTTTTCAATCCTCGTGTACACAACATTAACAGTACTTAATTGATCCCTGCTGTTATGTGCCCATCCCGGTGGGGGTTGGGGCAGAGAAAGAGAAGGGGAACAATTACTTGAAATTGGAGAATTCAGTATTCACACCCTTGGATTGTAAGCCATCCAAGCGGAATATGAGGTGTTGTTCTTCCAGTTTGCATGTGGCCTCGATCTGGCATTGGAGGCCAAGGACAGAAAGTTCGTTATGGGAATGGGAAGGAGAGTTAAAATGGTTAGAATTTGGAAGAACCAGCAGGCCTTGGCGGAAAGAGAGCAAGTGTTCTGTTGAATGGTCACACAATCTAAGCTTGTTCGCACCGAAGTAAAGGGCCTGTCCCACTTACGTGATTTTTTTTGCCGACTGCTGGCACCCGTCATCGTCGCAGCAGGTCGGCGAACATTTTCAAAATGGTGAAAACCAGCAGCAACCAGGAAAAGGTACGACTCTTTGGGCGACTACTCACGACCATACAGGCGACGTGTCACGGGGTGACACCTGTATGGTCATCAGTAGTCGCTCAAAGAGCCATACCTTTTTCTTGTTGCCTGTACCTCAATGCTGCATAAAGGATGCAGTTACTTTAAATCTATTTAAGACGGCAGCTTTTGAATTAGTATTCCAATTCAGTGATTTTGAATGTCGAGGTGAACTACCTTCATTAATAGGTGAATTGCACTCATTAAACTAGTCGCTGCGATAGCGATAGCAACAATGGATACAAAACCTGATTATGCCTGCCAGTTGATATAATTGAAGCCAAATCTCTGATTTTTCACCATGCATCTGCAGAGCAGTACATTTCATCTCAAGAAAAACTCTTATAATTGTCGTGATTCCATGAGATCTCAAGTTACTTGATCTCAAGTTTCTTGAATCTTTTGTTTGACTAGGTATCATAATCAGGAAAAAGCCAGAGCAAAATAGGGGAAAAAAGACAAAGTGCTGGAGTAACTCATCAGGTCAGTCAGCATCCCTGGAGAAGATGGTTAGGTGGTATTTTGAGTAATCTCTCCTCACCTCAGACGTAAAGGGTTTACCATTTATTCTCAAACTATGACCCTGAGTCCAAAATTTCTCACTTAGGACGAGCATAAGGGTTCTGATCTAAAACGTCACCTATCCATGTTCTCCAGGGATGTTGACTGACCCACTGAGATACTCCAGCACTTTGTGTCTTTCCCTGCATCTAATCTTGCAAACACCTAATGAATCTTGTATGTTTCAATAACATTTCCTCTCTTCCTTCCAAACTTTAGAGAATAAACACCATTTTTACCCAACCGTTCCTCATAAGGTAAACTCGTAATCCCTGGAACAAGTCCAGTGAAGACTTGTTGAACTCCTGATCCTTTCTTTGGTAAGAACACTAAAACTGCATGCAATACTCCAGTTGCAGTCTTACCAGGGCCCTATACAACTGAAACAAGATTCCCTTATTTCTATGAGGAAACTCTACTGTATTAAAGACTAACATACCATTTACCCTCTGAATCGTTTGGAGCACCTGCATGCTGGTCTCAAGGACACCAAGTCCCTTTCTTTCTGAATCTTTTACTATTTAACCAATACTTTGCTTTTCCATGCTATGTTCCATCCATTCAAGTGGATGATGTGCCTTATTTTGTTAACCAACCTCCTGTATGAGATGTTATTGAAAATCTTCCAGCCATCCAAATACACCTTATCTACCGGTACACCCTTAACCATTCTACTCGGCACATTCTCAAAGAACACTAACACATGAATCAAACACAAGTTTCCCTTTATAAGTTCAAACCTCAATCCTTGAGGATTGAACCTCAAACAAGGTTGAGCCAATGTCTTTTTGTTCAATCCTCCCCCACTACTTCGGAATTCTGTTACTGCATACACATTCATAGATTGTATTATTTTCTCTACCGCTGATTTTGGGATGTTGATATTTTCCAAATGTCCCGATACGTTATCCTTTATAACAGCCTCTAGCAATTACCCATATTGCAAATGTAAAGCTAACCAGTGTCTCTGATTTTCTCTCTTCCTCTCAGACTCCATTATTAAATTATTGGATTTAATTTGATACATTCTAATCTGCAGGAACTATTCTGTCACCTACATTTTCGGAAAATTATAATGGGACTATCGTTTCCACGACTACCTCCCTTAATATTCAAGGATGCAAAATATCAGGCTGATGATTTATTGGTTTTGGCTGCCATTAATTTCTTCACTGTCATTTTAATACTAATACTAATGTCCTTTACTTGCTCAACTTCATGAGACTCTTGGCATTCACATGATTCTGGAGAATTACTTATGTCCTTTCTGCAAAGAAGGAATCAAAGTATTTGTTTAATTGCACTGCCGTCATGAGCTCTCCCAGTTCTACTTGAGTCAACAGAGGACACGATTTATGATAATTGGCAAAAGAACCAGAGGCACAAAATCTTCTACTTAGAACATTTAAGAATAAATTATATTTCAACAAAAAATATGCATACATTCCTTCCAAGTTAAACACTGCACTCCCGGGGTTGGAATTTGCATAAATTTAACAATGTAAATTCTATGTGGGAAATTCAAAAACTGACGTATCTGGAATTGAAGTACAACAGAAAATGATGGAGACAAACTTTTCGGGGAGAAAACCTTTGAATGGACAAAGGGTCAAAGATCATTCACAAGAAATGCTGCTTCTCTCTTTATGGATGCTGCCTGATCTGCTGATTAATAATGAGAAATAATTTTAAAATAAATTGTAAATCTGCAGGCATAGGAATAACTCTTGGAAAACATTGTAGTGTCAAAAAATAGGTTGGGATTGTTTCTCCAACCAAATGCAAATTAAAAGCTAGCATATGGAATACTTGACATTGTAAACTGAGGAATAAAGTACCAAGCTTCACATTACTTGTGCGTAAAGATCGATCATGCCTGCAGGGAGACAGACTGTTCTCTTTGTAGCTTGGGAGGTTAAAGGGAGTATTGAAAAAGTTGTTGACAAGGGTTTGACTAAATAGGCAAAAGCTGCTTCCACTGGCAGTAAGCACTGAACAAGATTTATGACAATTTGCAAAAGGAACCAGGGGCAACATTAGGATTCTCCTTAAAGCAAAGAGCCACTGTTGTTGGGAATGCACTGCATGAAGGCATGAATGCACGTTCAATAATAATCAGTAAAATATAAATGTAATGCACATATCTGATGCAGACTTTTATCGGGTTAAGAAAAAAACCCGAGGTATATGACAAAATGAGTAGTCTCCCTCCCCCAAGTCCATTGAAATAAAATACTCCGAGGTCTTGTGCAAAAATTACCATGAACGTCCACCAGACCAACCACAAGAGTATGTTATCAAAATACTCTCAAAACGTCTTCCGTCCCACCAGAGGCACAAATACCCTTAATCATTGCTACTCAACCATCAAATATGCTGACTGCTTCTTCCCCATCCGCATTTCATAAAACCTTACTAAGGCACAGCGGTAGAGCTGCTGCCTTAGTGCGCCAGAGCCCCAGGTTCGATCATGACTATGGGTGCTATCTGTACGGAGTTTGTTCATTATCCCTGTGACAGCGTGGGTTTTCTCTAGCTGCTCCAGTTTCCTCCTACACTCCAAAGATGTAAACGTTTGTAGGTTAATTGGCTTTGGTACAAATTGTAAATTGTCCCTTGTGCGTAGGATAGTGCTAATGTACGGGGTGATCACTGGTCGGTGTGGACTGGGTGAGCCGAAGGGCCTGTTTCTGCCCTGTATCTCTAAAGTCTGAAAGTCTGACTACCTGGCTGTGCTTCTACTCCCTGCTTGCAAGCAGAATCTGAAACGGGAGGATTCAGTACAAAAATTCATACAGTACTAGTCTGAAGTGACGGACGAGATCCTACGTTACTGCTTTTTAGTCAGTGGACTGTCCATATTCACTTAGTGGTGAACCCTAACAGAGTATGTCACTGTCATCACACACTTCAGTAAGTGAGCAGCGGAATAGGTGCCAAAGAGGACAACCCGAGTGGTCCCCAACCGGCAATGGATGAACTGTCAGAGCCACTCCATTGTCCGAGAGTCCCACATCTCCATGTCCGTGGTGTTCATGTTGAGTAATCCTGACATGTAATAGAAATCTATACATAACCTTCACAAATCCATCAAGGACACCAAAAGAAGTTCAGGATCAGACTAGAGTCACAGAATAAATAGCCACGTGGACACTGCGATTGAGTCAAGGCTTGTGGGCTGTAATGGGCAACAAGACAAAGTCAGGCAGAGCTACGGCAACAACCCATCTCTCCCCAATGAGCTCAATGTGGTCTATGCTTGTTTTGAACAGATGGGCGGTGGAATGATGTCAGCCACTCCGCTATCTTCAAGTGCCTGACCCAATTAATTCCAGCACTTTTTTTTGTTCAATGTTTCAGCATGTGCAGTTTTTCTTTGCTTCTGACAATTTATCTTTGCTTGCTAGAAAGTCAATGCAACCCAGGGCTTGACGTGTCAATTGTCAAAACTCATAGGAACAATATAAATGATGTCTCAGTCCTCCCAGTTTCTATCTCTTGGTGCCCTCAGCCAAACTTTTCATGCAGGTTTTAAACTGGAGTTAAAGGCTTGAACTCCTGTGGTACTCGACTGAAGGATTTTCTTTGTAATAAATCACCAAAAATCTAAGAAATCACCAGTTGTTACTTAATTAACCCCTTTCTGGGAAACCTGTAATTTTTCCTTTTCAGGTATCACTTTGACTGGAGTTGCAACAGGATGCATGTGTTATCAAGGCCTAAAGTCCAATCTAGTACGCTGATTTGTGTATTTAAAATATCTTCATGATTTTCCATTCCTGCTTCTAAAATAAAAATTCCCAGGATAAAAGCCAACATCAATTCCTTGTTCCTAGTCACCCTTGAGAAGATGGCAGGGAACAGCTGTGTTGAATGCACTTCATGTGTTCCCAGGGGGCTCTCAGGAAAATATTTTGTCTTCCAGCCCTTTCAGCCACAGAATACTTGCGCTCTGGAGATACCCATAGAGATGGGAATGAAAGCAACAAAGCATCTCAACACCATCCACAGGAAAACTCTACTTGGGACACGCAACACTAGAGAAATGCATGTTAATCACTTCAGAATAAGAGTATAAATTCATACGAGTTCCAGACCCTCAGCTAAACGCTCGTGTGATAAAGGCCGCCCTACGTCAGACAAAGTTGATCTGAAATACAATAGAAGCACTGGGTGTAATATAAACCTCCCGCAGGGCTCGTCACACATCACTAGTTCCGTTGTTGTACTACGTGGGGTGAAGAATCTCAGGGTCCTACAGGGAATGATCTACATTTGCCCAGTTCTATTTACGTTGACAATACTCCGTGCCATAATAAATAAGTGGCTTTGTGAGAGAGTGGGAGGTGGGGGAAATCTGAGGGAGTTCAAAAGGAAGATTGTGGGTTTACTTGCTGTCCTTGTAATATTGTAAAAAAAAATGCACCTAAAGCTGGACTGCAGCGAGTGAACAAAGTTATATTCAAGAGGTTTCATATGGAAAATGTTAATTGTAATTTGTTACTTTATTCAAAACGCACCAATTCAGCCTTGGGCTAAAGCACGTTAGTCACTGTTTCTGAAGCTCAGGATGAAATAATCAGAACCCACCGGTCAGCTCACAACCACAACTTCAGAACATAGAACAGTACAGCATGGCCCATAATGTCTGTCACATACAACGTCAAGTTAAACTAATCTCTTCTGTCCGCATGTGATCCGTATCCCTCTACTCCATGCATACCCATGTGCCCATTTACAAGCCTCTTCGATGGCAATATCGTGTCTGCTCTCAACACCACCCCTGGCTACATGTTCCAGAAACTCCATGGGTAAAAATGTTGCCCTGCACATTTCCTTTAAACTTTCCGCCTTAAAGCCGTGCCGGGGGACGGCAGGCGGTCGGACAGGACGATGACCGGCCAAGCGGTGGCTGAGCCGGAGTGGGCAGAGGGAGGGAGCAGGGTGGCCGAGCACTTTGCACAGAGTTTGAGTAACTCACACACAGACACGATGCAAACTGGTCCAATCAGCAAGTCAACTGGATCTAAACCACAGCTAACAATGAATGACCTGTGGAGGAAGGAACTGCAGATGCTACTTTTTATGGATGGAGGGAGGGAGTGAAAGAGTGTAGGGGAAAGGAGATGGAGGGAGAGGTGAGGGAGGAGAGGGGAAAGAAGAGGGAGGGTGAAGAGGAGGGGAGGGAGTGCTGGGGGATGAGCCGTGTCTGCACAGTTGGGGGCTATGCGTGAGTGGTGCAATATTACGTTGGGGGGGATGGGGGATGGGTTGCATTGGGGGATCGGATGAGTGGTGGAATATTGCATTGGGGAACGGGTTGTGTTGCGAGACCTCCCATGTTACAGGGACCCAACGGGTCCCACTAGTTTTATACACTGCTATCAGGTCACCCCTCAATCTCTGACACTTCAGGAAAAACAATCCAAGTTTGTCCAACCTCGCTTTATACATAATATTCTCAAATGCAGGCAGCACTTTGGTAAACCAGCAGGGTGTCGAGTTGATGTGATTCATTTATCTATTTCTGCCCTTTACATCAAACAACTGCACAACTCAACATCTTCTATAAAGAAATACTGAATGCTGGGAATGAAAAAAGTTAGGAAAGCACAGTGGCGCATTTGTGACTCGGCTTGTACTCGCTAGAATTTAGAAGATTGAGGGGGGATCTTATAGAGACTTACAAAATTCTTAAGGGGTTGGACAGGCTAGATGCAGGAAGATTGTTCCCGATGTTGGGGAAGTCCAGAACAAGGGGTCACAGTTTAAGGATAAGGGGGAAGTCTTTTAGGACCAAGATGAGAAAAACATTTCTCACACAGCGAGTGGTGAATTTGTGGAATTCTCTGCCACAGAAGGTAGTTGAGGCCAGTTCATTGGCTATTTATGAGGGAGTTAGATGTGGCCCTTGTGGCTAATGGGATCAGGGGGTATGGAGAGAAGGCAGGTACGGGATACTGAATTGGATGATCAGCCATGATCATATTGAATGCCGGTGCAGGCTCGAAGGGCCGAATGGCCTACTCCTGCACCTATTTTCTATGTTTCTATGTTTCTACACCTGGTAACCAAATTGGTTGCTAACTGTGAATGGACTATTCGTTAGGTATTGTAAATGACGTGCTCCTGCACTGCAGCAGAGTTGATGCTTTTGGGTGGAGGAGAAAAGAGCTGGGAAATACATTCTTCTGCAGTGTTGATAAAATAATCATTCCCCATTAACATCTCATTTATTTGACTCAAAACAGTCAACCACCTCAATTTCACACAGCTACACTGACGGCATTCAATACGTTAATGCTGATTTTAGATATTAAAGCCGAATGTTATGGCATATTTTGCAGTTTTTCCTTTAGTTAAAATAATGAAATACGGAACTCCTGTAGTGCCACTAATCTGAAGGCTTGTGTGGTAACTTCAGTGGGCAGGCAGAATCAATAGAAAACTGCTAATTTGGGAAATCAGTTAATGCCCAAGGGTATTTATAACTCAATAAGATTTGGGATTTAATTATAAAGTTTAATCAAGAATTAATGAGAGCATCTTATTTTTAAATCAAGGACACAAAACAATAAAGACATTAAATACTTACATCAAGAGTGTGTGCATTTAGAACCATAAGACCCATGTTTTTCGTCAGAAGTTTACATGCATATCCTTTTAAAAAAAAAACCAGCTATTAGCATCTGTTAAAAATAAATCAACGTGTCTATTGTAAAGCTTTCACTCGAATGCAATTGCATAATTGTTGACGCTATCTGTAATTCAGGCATTTCTTTCCAGCTATGCATTATTAAAACTCAGAGGGAAATAACAATGAATTATAAAATAATTTACTGATATACAACAAATAGACCCATTTTAAATTTGTAGATTTGCAGTAGAAAGTTTTATAAGGACTTCAATACTCAAGAACGTCCGGATTCTGTACTCCTATCAGTTGTATATGACCTTGGGGAAATCCGACTTTATCTATATTCTCCATTACATTTAATACATTTTTCTAGACAGTAATAATAATGTTTTGTGGTAGTCATTAATGACAGATACAGTAAATATCCTACTAGTTTAATTATGAGCAGTGTTAGGGTGAATATTCGATGAAACAAGAGTTATAACAAGTGGCGGCAGAGCAACACGATATGGGTTACTAGCAAAAACAGATGTTTCTGACTCCGAGAAATGGGCTCAAGGACAATTCACATGAACCAAAACCTTACGTAACCAGCCGACTGCCTTGAGTCCAATTTACAGGATCATTGCTGGAAAAACTAGCTTAGTCCAAATATACCAAGAGCCAGTTTCAAAGAAACTGTGTGCAGCCCCAACCGTTTAGGAATGAAAAGTGACAAATGCAGTTGGGGAGATAAAATTAAATAAATGTCCAGAAAGATTCAAAGAAAGACAAAAACCTTGATGCAACAAAATGTAGAGTTTACTGTACTATTAGATTTTTTTCTCATTAACTATGTTTTGGGTAATGCACAACAGAAAGATATCCAAATAATACATTATCTGCAACTTCACATCTGAAAATCACAAAGTAAATTTACAAAACAGGATATTAAAAAATTAAGCATGCTGACATGGGAGGAAGGATGTGGGAAAGCTGCTCAGGAACAATTTCAATATTATCTCACTTTTAGAAAGGACATGTGGATCTAATCTAGTAACATAAATTTGATGGCATTATTGTCACTGTTGCAAGCTACAAATTGAATTGGGAAATACTTGAGCATTGAAAGTTCAGTGAACAGGCAACAGGCTGGTGACAGGTGTCAATGGCGTGAGTTACTTGGAGGATTTGGAGTTATTCCAGTTTGTTAGGACGTGATTCCAGAGTGTTTATGATTTTGATTGTACACAAAATACAAGATAATTTGGATAAAGTAAACCAATACATTTACTTTGAACTGAAGGCAAAGGCCCATATCATAAACACAAAATATTAGAGTAACTCAGCAGGACATGCAGCATCACTGGAGAGAAGGAATGGGTGATATTTCGAGTCCAGACCCTTCTTCTCTACCCAAAATTCCTTCGCTCCAGAGATGCTGCCTTTCCCACTGAGTTACTCCCGCATTTTGTGTCTATCTTCGGATTAACAGCATCTGCAGTTCCTTCCTACACGGCCCATATTATAAAATGTATGAAAAGTAACTTAAGCATTGCAAACAGGAAACGTCTTTACACAGGCTGGTCAACACTTAAAATAGCATAGTAGCAGCAAGACTTGTGGATTTGTTCAAGCTTTGCCTCCTGAATGGGATGCCCAAACTCGCTGGACCAGTAAATTTAAACTGAATTGCCATCAGGAATCAGCAGACGTTTTTAACAAAAATATATGATGGGTATTTTATTACACTAGATTACTGTAAGGAGTCTAGTAAAGATAGCTGAAAGAGAATTAAATGTGTTTGTTTTCCTTTAACAAAGAAAGGATGTGTAATGGCACTAAGAATATCTATCCCAAGAATCTGTGATTATACTTGAAAATAATACTTTAAGTATTTTCCAAAAAGTGAGAATGAGGGAGACATGGAGAAGCAGAAAGAATTGGGTTTAAGGCCAGAAATGACAAAAACTAGTGGAGGGAAAAAGATAAATAGGCTAATTGACTTTTGGGCTTTATCGTGATGGGTTGGAATACATAGGATGGAAGTTATTATAAAGCTATGCAGAGAGTTCTGATTTCATCCCTGATTTTCATTTGTTAGTTTCTGACAAGTTAATGCAGCAACTTTCTTTTCAGTCAAGAAATTGTTCCATTATTTAACCTGCTCTGAAATAAATGGGAGCAGACTAGATTCCCCATCTACACTTCATGCTTCCACAGAAATGGTATCCCACCCTGGTGTTTCCTTCTTGTCCGATCGGGCAAAAGGCACAAGAGCTGGAAAGCGCACACAACCACACTAAGGAACAGCTTATTCTGCTCTGTTATCTAGCTTCTGAATGGTTCATCGATAAGCTAGGGTATTGCCCAAGTCACTCCACCCCATTGCAGGTTGTCACGTGTACAGAGGTACAGTGAAAAGCTTATGTTGCCTGCTGTGGATTTGTCATTAACAAAATGGATCATAAGGTCTGAAGAAGGGTCCAAACCCTTGACCACCGGGTGGCGCCAGCAATGACTGCCTCACCAACAGTCTGTGTGTCCTTTCCTTCTTTGTGTTTTAATTGTATGTGCTAAATGTATGTTTTTAATGTTCTTTAGCTTGTTTTATGTAGGGGGTGGGGGGTTGGAGGAATATTTTTCCAATCTCTTTCCTCGACGGCGATGCGACTTTCCTTATCGTATCTGCGTCCGCACTGCGGCCTAACATCGAGGAGTTGGCAGCCTTTGCTGGAGCTTTTGAGGGCCCCACCGTGGGAAGCCTATGGGACTTTAACATCGCAGAGCCCGCGATCCCTTTGCCAGGGGTTGACCTCAGAGCTCCAACCATGAGTGCTTGCGGACTTCACATCACGGAACCCGTGGTCTCTAATCAGAGACCGACTTCGGGAATACCAAGCCGCGGGAGCTTCGACCGCCCCAACGCAGGAGTTTCGACCGCCCTGACTTGGGGGTTTCGACCGCCCTGACGCGGGGGCTTTGACGGCTCCGACGTACGGTTCGACTGCTTTGACTGCGGGAGAATAAAGAGGAAGAAGATTGCACTTTTTTGCCTTCCATCACATTGAGGAATGTGGGGAATCCGCTGTGGTGGATATTTATGTTAACTTTTATGTAGTTGTGTGTCTTGTTGCTTCTTTTCTCGTATGGCTGTATGGTAATTCGCATATTACTGTACTTTAATTGGTACATGTGACAATAAAATACCTTTGAAACATTTGAATCCCGAAGCATCACCCTTTCTTTTTCCCCAGAGATGCTGCCTGACCCGCTGATTTACTCCAGTAATTTGTGTCCATCTTTGGATCAGAACTGCACTGTTCTTGCATTAACTTCTGAATCTGTGACACTCTCAGACACTCCTCCCACAACCAACAAAACTGTACAGGATGCTACTTTACCACATTCTAAAGCCTTTCCAAGATATATTTTCAAATTTAAGATTATTTTCTCCCCTTGCAGAAAGGAGCAAGCTCTTTATCAAGCTCGTTTTGTCTTTGGACAGATACTTCCCTCCCCCGTTTTAAATTAAAGCATGTAAAGACTTAAAATGAAAATATAGCACTTTGGTTTTCACATTTATCCAGTTCAGTCTTGCATAAGGACATGCATGCACAATTTAAAAACAACTTTCAGTGGAACACTATTAGATGTAACTCTACCTATATTAATAGCGGTTTCCTGTTTGTCTCCCGTCAGAATCCAAATTTTGATGTCTGCTTTGGATAATGTTTCTATAGTTTCAGGAACTTTGTCTTGTAGTCTATCTTCAATCGCTGTAGCTCCAAGCAATTGCAGGTTCTATTAAAATGACGAGAAGTAATTAGTAGCAGAACAAAAAGATAAGCTTGTCAAATAATTTATCTCAGAAATTACTGCAGTAAGTGCAAACATATGGAATCAAGGTTTATAATTTTCAGACATGGATTTCACATTGCCAAACCTGACTTGTTTACCACACATTTCATAACCAGTTGACTAATGCTCGTTGATTAGTTCCGCTTAATACAAAGTACATATTTTACAGCAGTTGACTTGTCCAAGTTATCCTAAAAATGTAATAATAATTAATATTACCACCTATTAGTTTCATGCCTGATATCGTGAGGTAATTTATTAGTTACAATATCAAGAACCTGGATTGGAGGAAAAAACTTAAATGATTTGAAGGAATCAGTCTTTAGTCAGTTGTCATTTTTGAATGCTTCATCTACTATGAACAATTACTTGTGGCTATCGTACTGTCTTTCAGATAACTAAATATCAATTCAAAACTTGAAGCAAAGTATTCATAACCTTCACTACATAGTGACTAAGATGACTCCCACCTCCTTCGTCCCGTTGATATAAACAGAACTGTGGGTCCCTATCCTACCCCTTCCAAAGTCCACAACCAGTTCCTTGGTTTTGCTGGTGCTGAGAGCCAGGTTATTGTGCTGGGACCATTTGGTCAATCGGTCGATCTCACTTCTATAGTCTGACGGGATCTATTGCAGTCGCTGCCTCAAAAAGGCTGCCAACATCATCAAGGACCCACACCATCCTGGCCACACACTCATCTCTCTGCTGCCATCAGGTAGAAGGTACAGGAGCCTGAAATCTGGTACATCCACGTTCAAGAACAGCTTCTTCCCCACAGCCATCAGACTATTATTACATGGTACATGGTAAATTCTAGGGAATTGAGGAATGCTGTGGAACAGAGGGATCTAGGAATAACTGTGCATAGTTCCCTGAAGGTGGAATTGCATGTAGATAGGATGGTAAATAAAGCTTTTGGTGTGCTGGCCTTTATAAATCAGAGCATTGAATATAGGAGTAGGGAAGTAATGTTAAAATTGTACAAGGCATTGGTAAGAGCAATTCTGGAGTATGGTGTACAATTTTGGTCGCCTAATTATAGGAAGGATGTCAACAAAATAGAGAGAGTACAGAGGAGATTTACTAGAATGTTGCCTGGGTTCCAGCAACTAAGTTACAGAGAAAGGTTGAACAAGTTTGGTCTTTATTCTTTGGAGCGCAGAAGGTTAAGGGGGGACTTGATTGAGGTCTTTAAAATGATGAAAGAGATAGACAGAGTTGACGTGGATAAGCTTTTCCCATTGAGGGTAGGGAAGATTCAAACAAGAGGGCATGACATGAGAATTAAGGGACAGAAGTTTAGGGGTAACATGAGGGGGAACTTCTTTACTCAGAGAGTGGTGGCTGTGTGGAATGATCTTCCTCCAGAAGTGGTGGAGGCAGGATCGATTTTAACATTTAAAAGTAAAGTGGATAGGTATATGGACGGAAAGGGAATGGGGGGGTATGGTCTGAGTGCAGGTAGATGGGACTAGGGGAAAATGAATGGTCGGCACGGACTGGAAGAGCCGAGAAGGCCTGTTTCCGTGCTGTAATTGTTATATGGTTATTAAACTCGCCATCAAACAAACTCTGAACTATAACAGCCTATTGCACTTTATCTGTTTATTTATGCGTGTATATATGGTCTATGCTATATAGACACACTGAACTGTTCTGTATTTATGCTTACAATACTCCGTGGTGCTGCAGCAAGCAAAAATGTCATTGTCCTATCTGGGACACATGACAATGAACTCTCGTGACTTGACGACTTGAGATAGTCATCTGCTGCTCACATATCAACCATCTCTTTTCACTTCGCACTGGACTACATCAAAGTGCTCTGAGTTGGTCTTCATTCTGCTGTCGTAAACTTGAAGTCATACAAACCTCTGCCACACCAATCCTTTCCATCCATTCCCTCCATGCATTTGGTCCTTACAGTCGTTTATGATTTTCATTTTTCATTTCAAATCACCCATGGTCTCACTAATTTTCTTCAATCCTACAGTTCCAATATCCCCAAGTTGTACATTTTGCTTATCCTCAAAGTCAATTAAAATTATCAGTATGCCATCAGATGTCAACGTTCCAACTCCGGTGTACTTTTATTTTTCCCTTCTTTCCTCTTAGCACATCCCTTAAATCTCACCTCTGAAGAAACATTTTTTTGGTATTTCCATTAAATAGGTATTTATTTCCTTTGTCTTAAAAGTACCATCGCAGTATTATTCAAAGAAATTTGGCAAAAAAATTCAGAAGGCACAAGTGGAAAAGAAATCATGCAGTGAGTTATGATTATAGACAATAGACAATAGTTGCAGGAGGCGGCCATTCGGCCCTTCGAGCCAGCACCACCATTCAATGGGATCATAGCTGATCATCCCCAATCAGTACCCCGTTCCTGCCTTTTCCCCATATCCCCTGACTCTGCTATCTTTAAGAACCCTATTCAGCTCACTCTTGAAAGCATCCAGAGAACCTGCCTCCACCATGCTCTGAGGAAGAGAATTCCACACACACGCAACTCTCTGTGAGAAAAAGTATTTCCTTGTCTCCGTTCTAAATGGCTTCCCCCTTATTCTTAAACTGTGCCCCCTGGTTCTGGACTTCCCCAACATCGGGAACATGTTTCCTGCCTCCAGCGTGTCCAAATCCTTAACAATCTTATGTGTTTCAATAAGATCCCCTCTCATCCTTCTCAACTCCTGAGTGTACGAGCCCAGCTGCTTCATTCTCTCAGCATATGACAGTCCCGCCATCCCGGAAATTAACCTTGTAAACCTACGCTGCATTCCCTCAATAGCAAGAATGTCCTTCCTCAAATTAGGGGACCAAAACTGCACACAATATTCCAGGTGTGGTCTCACTAGAGCTCTGTAGAACTGCAGAAGGACATCTTTGCTCCTATACTGGACTCCTCTTGTTTAAAGGCCCACATGCCATTCACTTTCTTCACTGCCTGCTGTACCTGCATGCTTACTTTCATAGACTGATGAACATGAACCCCCATTTCCCGCTGTACTTCTCCTTTTCCCAACTTGACGCCATTTAGATAGTAATCTGCCATTTTGTTACCAAAGTGGATAAGCTCACATTTCTCCACATTAAACATCATCTGCCATGCATCCGCCCACTCACCCAACCTGTCCAAGTCGCCCTGCATTGTCACAGCATCCTCCTCACAGTTCACACTGCCACCCAGCTTTGTGTCATCTGCAAATTTGCAAATGTTACTTTCGAATCCTTCATCCAAATCATTGATGTATATTGTAAATAGCTGCGGTCCCAGCACTGAGCCTTGCGGTACCCCACTAGTCACTGCCTGCCATTCTGAAAGGGACCCGTTAATCCTCACTCACTGTTTCCTGTCTGCCAAACAATTTTCTATCCATGTCAGCACTCCACTCCCAATACCATGTGCCCTAATTTTGCCCACTAATCTCCTATGTGGGACCTAATGCTTTCTGAAAGTCCAGATAAACTGCATCCACTGGCTCTCCCTTGTCCATTTTCCTAGTAACATATTCAAAAAATTCCAGAAGATTAGTCAAGCATGATTTCCCCTTCGTAAATCCATGCTGACTCGGACTGATCCTGTTACTGCTGTCCAAATGTGCGGCTATTTCATCTTTTATAATTGACTCCAGCATCTTCCCCACTACCGATGTCAGGCTAACTGGTCTATAATTACCTGTTTTCTCTCTCCCGCCTTTATTAAAAAGTGGGATAACATTTGCTACCCTCCAATCCACAGGAACTGATCCTGAGTGTATAGAACATTAGAAAATCATCACCAATGCATCCACGATTTCTAGAGCCACTTCCTTAAGTACCCTGGGATACAGACCATCAGGCCCTGGGCACTGGAGAGCGGTAGCTTCGGCAGCTTTGACTGCCCCGGGCCGCGGAGTTGAACCGGCCAGTTTCCCGAGCGCGGTTCAGCCGCGGGACTTATTTACATCACCCGGTGCGGTCACAACATCGGAGGCCCGGGTCGCCTCAGCGCAGAGGAAGAGGAAGAACAAGAAGGGAAGAGACAAAGACTTAAGTTTTTTGCCTTCCATCACAGTGAGGAGGTGTCTGGTGAACTCACTGTGGTGGATGTTAAATTTGTGTTTATTGTGTGATTTGCTCTTTACTATAAGTATGACTGCAGGCAACGAAATTTTGTTCAGACCGAAAGGTCTGAATGACAATAAAAGTTTTCCTATTTCCTATTCCTATTTATCAGCCTTCAGTCCCATCAGTTTACCCAACACCACTTCCTGCCTAATATGGATTTCCTTCAGTTCCTCCGTCACCCTAGATCCTCTGGCCACTACTATATCAGGAAGATTGCTTGTGTCCTCCTTTGTGAAGATGGATCCAAAGTACCTGTTCAACTTATCTGCCATTTCTTTGTTCCCCGTAATAAGTTCACCTTTTTCGGTCATCAAGGGTCCAGCTTTGGTCTTAACTCATTTTTTATCTCTTCACATACCTAAAGAAGCTTTTACTATCCTGCTTTATATTCTTGGCTAGCTTACCTTCGTACCTCATCTTTTCTCCCCGTATTGTCTTTTTGGTTATCTTCTGTTGTTCTTTAAACATTACCCAATACTCTCGCTTCCCGCTCATCTTTGCTACATTGTACTTCTCTTTTATTGTGAGGTTTGCACTTTGGGAGGTGAAATGTAAGGGGAAAATATACAATTAATGGCATGGCCCTTAACAGCATAGATGGACAGGAGTCTTGGGCTTCAAGGCCATAACTTCCTGACAGTGGCAATGCAAGTATATAGGATGGTAAAAGCGGCATATGGTGCGCTTGCATATTGGTCGCGGCTTTGTGTACACGAGTCAGGAAGTCATGATGCAGGACTTTGGTTAGGCTGCATCTGGAGTACAGTTCTGGGCACCCCTTCACGAGAAGAATGTGGAGGTTATGGAAAGGGTGCAGAGGAGGTTTACTAGAATGATCTCTGGATTCGGGGGTTTAGTTACAGAGAGAGAGATGGGACAGGCTTGTTTTCTCTAGAATGCCAGAGGTTGCAGGGAGACCAGATAAAAAGAAATTATGAGGCATAAATAAATAAGGGAGGGAGTCGGAACTTATTTCCCAGAATGGAAAAAAATCAAATACTAGAGCACATAGCGTTAAGATGAGAGGGGTAAAGTTTAGAGGAGATGTGTGGGACAAGTTTTTTTTCACACAGAGGGTGGCGAGTGCCTGGAACATGCTACCGGATGTGGTGGTGGAGGAATATACGACAGTGGCATTTAAGAGACTTTTAGATAGGCACATGGATATGCAGGAAATGAAGGGAGAGAGATTATGAGCAGGCTGATAAGGATTCAGCATCACATCATTGTGGGCTGAAGGGCCTGTTCCTGTGCTATACCGTTCTATGTTATCTATTCTATCATGTCCTGCAAAATTTTCTTTGAGGAGTAATGAAGGTTATTGATGCGGGTAGGGCAATCAATGTTGTTTACATGGACTTTTCATAAGACATTTGACAAGGTCCATCATTGCAGGCTGATCCAGTAGATTAAGATGCATGGGATGCACAGTGATTTGATAGTTTGGTATCAGAACTGGCTTATCCATAGATGACAGAGGGTAGCGATGGATGGGGGTAATTCTGGCTGGAGGTCTGTGACCAATGGTGTTCAGCTGGGACCTTTTTTGATGTCTTAGACGAAAATGTAGATGGTTGATAAGTAAGTTACAGATGGCACAATCAGTGGTGGAGTTGCAGACAGTGAAGGTGGCTGTCAAAGTATACAGCAGCAAATAGGTCAATACAGCTATGGGGCGGAGAAATAGTAGTTGAAGTTTAATCCAGACAAGTGTAAGATGTTGCACTTTGGAGGTTAAATTTAAGGGGAAAGTATCATTTAATGCAGGAGCCTTAACAGCATTGATAGACAGAGGGATCTTGGGATCCAAGTCCACAGCTCCCTGAAAATAGTAAGGCAAGTAGATGGAGTGGTAAAGGAAGCATATTGGTGTGCCTGCCTTCATCAGTCGTGGCAGTGAGTACAAGAGTCGCGAGTCGTGTTTGCAGCTTTTATGACTTTGGTTAGGCCACATTTGGAGTATTGTGGCACTCTGGTTGCTTTATTATAGAAATAATGGGGAAAATGACTTTTTACTGTGCTGTACTGTTCTTGGTTCCATACAACCCTGGAACTTCCACAACAACGGGGCAGTCACATGGGTTTAAAATTCATAAGGTCATAGGTGATAGGAGCAGAATTAGGCCATTTGGCACATTAGGTCTACCCTGCCATTCAATCATGACTGATCTATCTCTCCCTCCTAACCCCATTCTTCTGCCTTCTCCCCATAGCCCTTGACACCCGTACTAATTGAGACTCGGTCTGTCTCTGCTTTAAAAATATCCATTGACTTATCTCAAGTTCGTGTAATCTGTACAAATAAAAAGAATGCTGACTACATAAAACTGTGGTCAAAACAGCACACGACTGGCTGTGGCTCAGGAGTGAGTTGATGACCAAAGGTTTCCCTCAGACTGTTTATGACCCTCCAGAAATCAAGCAATCATGCCACATTTGAAATGACACATGCTTATTTTACATTTTTTAAAGAGAATGTCTTCTTTAAAGACATTTTTAAGAATTTGACTGGGCTACAATAACAAAACTATGAAATGGTTTTCCATACGTTTAAATCAGAGTGTCGAAATTTAGTTTAAATTGGTGGCTTTTCTGAAAAATATTTTTGAATGACAAATTTTGGAACAATCAACTGTAAACCACATTAAAACTGAAATCAATGCATTATAGTTATAATTAACATAATTTAACTTTACAATACGAAGCATGCCTTGGGTGCTGACGAACTGCTCCTATCTGCTGTAAACCCAATGTTTATGGTAATGACCTCAGTTCATGAACACAACTCACAGCTATGAGGTCAAAGGCAGACTGAAAGAAAATAAAACTTCTGAAAGCTGAAATAAGACCAAGCAAAAACATGCGTCAGCAAGCATGAATATCCCAATTTAGGAATGTGTTGAAGGCTGCTCAATACCAAGTCAGAATGATAAATTTAATGGAAGGTGCAAACTAACCTAACATCTGTTGATGCTTTGACAGACATCTGTGAAAATGATTATTTCCACTCGTGTTCGATCAACTCATTTCAAACATAAATCGTTTTTTCACCGAGAACAGGAAAGTGTGTACCATCTATGTTGCAATACTGCCACCTGCTGGTAGATTAACAACTGGCAGCATTGTGTAGTTTTATTCCATATACTTCCTCCTTTAATAGCCATGAATACAAGGTTGGGAACACTGGATGCACATTTATTCTAGCACAAACAGTAATAGTGGGAAAATACTCAACACATGTATAACAATCCTATTAGGTTGGGTTATGATTTGCAAAATTATTGCCTTTTCCACCAACACCTTAGAAACATAGAAAATAGGTGCAGGAGGAGGCCATTCAGCCCTTCGAGCCAGCACCGCCATTCATTATGATCATGGCTGAACATCCAAAATCAGTACCCTGTTCCTGTTTTTTCCCCATATCCCTTGATTTCATTAGCCCCAAGAGCTAAATCTAACTACATCTAATATTTAAATAAGTGTTTAAACTGCCACCTAGAATTAGGGCACACATTAAAGCAGTGCTAAATCCTTCATGAAGTATTACCAATTTAAAGGAAGTTATTTTGCCCAAACCTCATTATTTACCAAATTGTCACTATCATATCCTTTATTTGTCTGTACCCAGTTCTGATTAGAAATTAAAAAAGTTATTTTTTTTTTCCTTCAGTGTAAATTCAATATGAATTTGTTCAGAGTCCATTGGAAAACACACAATTTAATAAATATCAGTCCAAATATTAAACCGTATATAACATGTAGTAGATTGAAAATTTTATTTCAAAGTTGATGTGCATTTTGAAATGTTTTTTCAAATTATTTACCTCTTTCAATAAACAATACAGTGACACTACTTGTAGAACTAAAAATTGATTTTTTAACCAGCTCTATCTCAAATTGTTTTTGTGGCAGGCTACATGGACTCATATTTCAAAAGAACTACAAACAGAAACTATTCCTCCATTTCTTCTGACTAAACTATTTTAAAAAATGAGCTATTTCTATTCTTGCAAGCAACAGTTCTCACATGTTGAATCCTGTAATTTTCAGCCATTCCACACTCTGTTCATGAATTTGATCCATAGCATCCATGACTAGACTCCAGCAGGCTAGGATCAGTGCTTCACACTGTAACCCGGTCCGCCAGGTCAGATCCCCATTGACCATCAAACACATTTAAAGGCAAGTAATGATTTTATTAATTATTTCATTTTTACTGCGCTTTAATTACTTATTTTGTTGCATTTTGGTGATTAGAGCCAGCTCATTAATTCCGAAAAAAAGTAATGGGGTTATCAGAATGATTTTTGCACGGGGACCGAAAGAAACATTGTTTCCAACAATGATGCAATATTTAATTTTTGTTCATGGAGTGCTTGAGCAACAGCATGGGAAATTAATTCTAGCTTTTGCAAACAGAACTATCAGATTAGAACAGTGCAGAATCTGTATAGTTAAATGAAAGTTTTTATGTTTTAATGTTAAATTTCTTTAATGCTATGTTGTGTTTTTATTAGTGTGCTGCAAGGACATCTCAATTTCCCCTGAATAAGGGGATTAATAACGTATTTGTTATGTTATGTTTTTGTTTGTTAAGAACAAGATAGTGTGAATGGCAGATTCTTGGAGTGTCCAAAAAAACAGAAAGGGAAGTTGAGAATTGCAAACACACTTTTAATTAGCCAGAAGTTATGTTTAAGAAGCAGCCATGCCTCTCAATGGTCTTCTGATGAATAGGTAGAGTCTGATTAATACCGCTCTCTCTCACTTTTTAGCATTTGTGGAATACAAGCAAATACAGTCTAAAAGGCATCAGTTTTGTTTTCTTCAACAAGAACTCAATCTGATCATCTGCAGTGGGAGGCAGAGTGACAGGTCCCCACGTGAGAGTCCTTTGTGTGGCATGACCATAGTTGACATTGATAGCTGTTTTGAAAAATGTGCTGTACAGATTATCCTGTACAAATGCATCAATATAAAAAGCCAACTTTGTTAACTGAATTTCAAGACATTTTCATATACCGGTAATGACCAACATAGGTACGATAAGGTCAAAGCTCATTCTCAGTTGCACAAATCAATCATTGATCAGTTACGATATTATGTTCCTCAAACAAAAACAGAACCTTTTTTGTGATGGATGAAGTTAGAACATGTTTTATCCAATAACTATAGTGAAACAAAACTGAAACGCTGAGATAGAATTACTCATTGCATATGGGTACCCCATCAACTAAAGGTATGCTCTCCAAAAAGAGTATTCTCTTCATGATGCAAAGCTTTTGAATTTTGCCTGAAAAACTTACTTTTTCAATCAATTCATAACTCTCTTCCAGCTTCAGTATCCTGTTCTGCAATGCAGTAGATGCCCGCTGGTAAACCTCCAACCAATCTTGGTACATCATCTCTGATATGTCAGCAACCGTGAAGCACAAGGTTCTTAAACCTGAAACAATAAAAAACATTGTTATTATGCATTGTATTTATCTAGGAGGCTACATATCCTAAGGTGAGGGACCAAATAATTGCAAGGATTTAATTTAACAAGGCCTGCCTCAAAATGCTTTTAAAGAATCAAAATCGATTAAGTTAACATTGAACAGTACCTCACAAGAACATGCCCTTTGGTCCACCTGCCTGCACATGGTCCACATCCTTCCATTTCTTGTTCATGAGTCTGTCTAAATGCTTCTTAAACATTGCTTTCATATCTGCTTCCACCACTTTTACTGACAGCATGTTCCAGGCACCCTCAGCCCTCTGTGCAAAATAAAACTTGCTTTGCATATCTCCTTCATACTTCCCCCCCCCTCTCACCTTGAGTATTTGACTTTCCCACCCACTTAAAACTGTCTAAAAATGTTAATGGTTAACAAGCTCTACACAGAAGTCCATCTGTTTCGATAATACGCATTTGTTACATTTGTGCACGCGATTTCTATTGTGAAAATTCACCTTGGGAAGTCGCTTGTATTACCAGATAAACATCACTTCTGATAATGCTATCAGTAAAATTGAATGTTTACAGTTGCCAAGTATTAAAAAAGGCAATGCAGGAAACATTGGAGTTCTCATCCAGTAAATCCTGCTAATTGGCAGAATATTAAGTGGAAAGATGAGACCACAGCATGAATATCCAAAGCTGCCACTTCATATTTTTACAGTTGAGTGTTTGTACTTAATCTTTCATCATTCTGCCAGATCAAGGAATTTTTACATTTTCCAGCCTTAAAGCTTTTTATTTTACACCCCACAAAGTCTGCACCAGTGCTGCCGTTCCTCTTGGGTTCACACAGCTGTAAGCAGAAGGTAACAGTGGCAGGATGCATTAATACCATCAGTCCCAACAGTGGCAGGATGCATTAATACCATCAGTCCCAACAGTGGCAGGATGCATTAATACCATCAGTTCCAACAAGACTTCCTGAATGTTTACATATGGTAAATGTCACAAGAACAGTCACCTGGGAACTGCCAATACAACCACAACTTTCTCGCACCATACAACTAGCCTTAGTGCCAGACAACACTGACTGGTTTTTGCTTGGCATTTATTTTTGAACATTTGCAAAACAGGACCATGCTACAAACATTTCTGATTGGTTTACCACAAATCCTTAACTTTGAAACTGAATGAGCATATTTTGCATGTGTTTTGCTGACACTTTTTGGGTTATGAATACAAATGACTGACGCTGAGTAGGTTTGCCTACTTTCCTTTACATCTCAGGGAAATTCCATCAGGTGGCGCCGCGCCATCGGTTTGTCTGTCATTTCACCCTTTTTGTTATTTTTAGCGTGTCAGTTTGTTTTTTGGAGGTTTCTTAGTCTTTTTTATGTGGGGGGTGAGGGGCGGGGGGGAAAGAGGGGAAACCGTTTTCTCAGTTACTCCCTGGTCGAGGATGCGTCTTTTCTCCGAGTTTCATCCTCGCCCCCACCTCGCGGCCTACCAACTAGATTGGCGCCGCCTTTCCTGCCGGAGACCGGTTAAAGCTTTAGCAGCGGCGCAGCACTGAATTCCATCGCGGAGCGGGACGATGCCTTACCAGGGATCGCCTGTGTTGGAGCTCCTGAGTGTTGGGCCTGCTGATTAACATGGTGGAGCTGTGGTCTGCGGAGCTTCTAGCCGCGCTGACTTTAACATCGGGCGGCACTGACTTTAACATCACCGAGTTCTGGGATCTTTTGCTGAATGTCGTCAGTGTTGAAACTCTGCCCAGCTTGGCTTGTGGACTTCACGAGCCGCGGTCTTCGGTAGGAAGCGACCGATTCGGAATCTCCAAGCCGCTGAGAGTGTTCTCTGTTCCGACGTTGGAGTTCTGGCGAGAGGGCCTGAACAGCGGCGACTGCAGAGGGCTCAAAGGCCCCGACCACGGGTAAACAAATAGGAAGGTGACTGAACTTTATTGCCTTCCCTCACAGTGGGAAACGTTGATTCCACTGTATGGGGATGTTCATGTTAAATTCTATCGTGTATTGTGTTATTTTTATTCGTATGGCTGTATGGTAACTCAAATCGCACTGCACCAATTGGTGCTGAGACAATAAATGTAACAAACTTGAAAATTCATGCCTTTAAATTGTTGCGGCTGAGGGAGACATATCAATAATTCCAATGTCACAGGTTTTGTAAGAGCAAACTGACTGAACTTGAACTCAGTTTTATATGAAATTTAAAAGGGATTGCAGCATTAGTACGAGGTATAAACATTACAATGACTGGCAATAAGTTATAGATTAACATGACAATTGATTCCCACATGCTTTTTTGATTCCCACATGGGTTTAATGTGAACATCACCCTACAGAACCCAATAGTATAGGGCACGCTGTGTGGATCTGGTAGGGTCGCCAGTTCTGAACATTGGAAATGCTTTGTAGAAAAAATAACTGGTTGCTGGTTTACAAACAAAAGATGCTGGTTTACAAACAAAAAAGACACAAAGTGCTGGAGTAACTCAGTGGGTCAGGTAGCAACCTTGGAGAACACAGACAAGTGACATTTCAAGTCGGGGCCCTTCTTCAGTTCTGCCCAAAATATCACCTATCCCTGATCTCGAGGGACGCTGCCTGATCTGCTGAATCCCTCTGGCACATTGTATCTTTTATTGGTAATGCTTTGGTTGTATTTGTTTTTAAGCCATATAAAAGAGATAACAAAAATGTTTAGGGAAAGTAAATATAATTTTTTTTATCAGAGTAACTCCAAGTTTTGGACTTATGGTCTTTTGCATTGTTCAATTAATTCTACCCAGTTTTCACCAGTACTAGAGCAGAAACTCCAGGCCTTCATCTAAAAAATACACAAATTGCTGGAGTAATTCAGCAGATCAGGCAGCATCTGAGATATTAATGGATAGGTGTTGTTTCGATTTGGAGCCCTTTCGATGCTGCCTGAGCCGTCAATATATTCCAGCTCTTCGCTAAAGATTCCAGCATCTGCAGTTCTTTGTTTCTCCATCTTTTAGAAATGGTAGGTTTTCATTAAAATACTGATCCGTATTGCTTTATACAAACCTTCCGTAGCAAACTGTTCTAAATGTTTCAAAGTGATGTCCCTGTATCGCGAGCTCTCTGACAACCGTTCATAGATAACTGTATCCTGCAAAACATATTCCAAAATACAATTAATTCACTTAATTTTTATATTACTCTACTCCAGATCACACCTCATTATATGAGGCACATGGGGGGTGTTACTATTTCCTGCACCTACTGATCAGTGGGAACTAAGAACAGATATAGAGCATGATTGCTTAGAAATTAATGCTGAGCTCCTTCAATTGAAGATTTTTCTTCAAAACATACACCCGCCTCCAGCAACACCTGTTATCAAGACATGATGTCTTGCGGCAAAGGTTATCAGAGCAAAGGACCTGAAGGCTGAATGCATCCCAGAGGGAACAGCCACCTGGAGAGTCTGGCCCTGCATCTGTGCTGCCCTTCAGGCAACACTTCATAAAGCACATTATAATAAACCCCATAAATGGTAACATTTAGAATGGAGTTCACAGCGAACAGTTATTTCCTCAAGTAAAATTGATATATTACAGAATGGGCATAATTGAAAGTGATTCCCACACTGAAAGTTATTTCTTACCAGAATAGTGCAAGAAGTGAAACTCAGCTACTGGAGTTCCATCACCAAATCAGGTATGCCTATTAATTACTCTATTCACAACACTTGAACAGTTTGCCAATAACGCTGCATTGATTAAATACAAGTATATTGGTATACATTTAAATTGTGCAGCTTGTTTTGCACGGTGAAATATAAACTGAAAATATTTCAGAGCAGAGTAAGGATATCACAAACAACAATAATTCAGAATAATCCAAGTTCACAAAACATTTGTAATGATTAGTGAGGACTCACCGCTCCTTTACAGTAAAGTCGCAGCTTTCCTGATGGTGTACGGACGATCACAGACATGCGCTTTCTGTTGCTGAAGGAGAACAGGCCACAAACAAGATTATTCCTTTGTAACAGGATTCAAAACCAATCTCATAACTCAATTTCTGAAGAAAAATAGGACAACGTTCCATCAGCTTGTCATAAGTAATAGTGCCAGGCAGCTTAAACAAAGTTAAAAAGTCACATCTAATGCTACCAGAAGAAATTAATAAAGGCACTTGACAGCCTGCTTAACAATTTTAGAATTTGCACTTCAATCAGGCATTTTCAGAGTAATTCCACTGCCTCTGAAAATGTATTTCTGTATTTGCCCTTCGTCAACTCCTATTATTTCCCATTATCTCATGCCCTTAAAGTCTCTCCTCCCTCCCTGTCCATGATCTCCCATATGCATCCCTACCATACCACCTCAAAAATAATTCTAAATGTCCCCCAGTTTAGATTAATGACAATTGGCCCAAATTGTCATCTCTCAATTTGCTGCAGCAAGACATCACATGAAAATTGTCAATCAGCTCTAAAATTTCCACCATCATTAGCTGCTGAATGCGGGTGCTGTTAATGCTTCAGCAATTGGGCCTATCCTCAATGATAAATAGTGGCTGGACCATGGGGGAAGATAAAGTTGTGAGATTTAATGTCAAATCAGACATAGAAAGAAAGATAGATGCAATTTTATTTATTTATTTATTTGTTCCGAACAAGTAAAGACACAAATAGGAATAAATAACAACAACAAAATCGATATAGTCAAACAATTGGACATTCCAGGCAATATTTGCAAAGCAATGAAAAGCATAAAGCAAAATTTAAATGTCCAACACTTTTTCTTTACAAGTTCGAAAAGGAGTGAGAAGAATAACTTATTTAATCTCACCCCTTCTCCCTAAACCCTTCTTCCATATTTAATAATTAATTAATTAATCTGCAATGAGCAGATTAAAGGGGCTGTCCCACTAACTCGATTTTTTCAGCAACTGCCCGTACCCGTCATAGTCACAGCAGGTCGCGGAAAACATTCAACATGTTGAAAATCCAGCGGCGACCGAAGGTCTTTTGGGCGACTCTTTAGGCGACTACTCACAACCATACAGGCAACGTGTGGCGGGGTGACGCCTGTATGGTTGTAAGTAGTCGCCCAAAGAGTCGTACCTTTATCTAGTCGCCGCTGGATTTTCAACATGTTTAAAATTTTCGGTGACCTGCTGCGACTATGATGGGTGCCGGCAGTCGCCTAAAAAAATAGCGTATGTGGGACAGGCCCTTAAGAGAGAGGAAGTGATTAAAATCTCCAAAATCCATTCACAACTTAAGATTGGAATAGTTAATCTTTAATGCCCCAAAAAAATGTTTGCCGGCAATTAACACAAATGTTATTGAATTGGTGGGGTGGAGTGGTTATCCTTGTAAATATTAAGCACTTGCTTCAGGCTTAACTTGCTCCTTCACAAATGCAACATCTTTGCTTTATCTAAGGATGTCAGGGGCAAGTCTTCACAAAGTTAACACAAGGAGACTGTATCAGACTTTTTGAACAAGTAACATTTACACCTACATAATAGCAACAAGCTTCTTATGCCTCATTGCAAAATCTAGCACAAATGCTATCATGTCTGCTGAGTACTTCCAGATTTCATCATTACCAATTACCAACGAGCAATCATTGTTTTCCAGTGGACAAAGCAGGTAAGGCGAGAGATAGCGAGTTGAGGTAAATCAGCATGATGAAAGGACATTCATATAATACATTGACATTGACCTCCAAAGCACTGTACTGATAACAAAATGCGGCTCTTGTTGTAAGAATGACAGAACATTTCCACTCAACAATGTGCCGAACAGATAAGCAATCCTTCAACAGTTTATCTTTAGCTCAAGATGTGCTCAGCATTTGCAGATAAGTAATCCTGACTTCAGAAGCTGTCTATGTGGACCTTGCATATCTCCCCTGTTTTTCAGAGGCACAATGAAGGTAGATGGGGATGTGGAACAACAGACTTTCCAGAAGGCATAACTTCCAAGTGCAGACTGCTTTCAATACTGCACTGGGAAGGTTGGCCGAGGTATCTGTCAGAAAAACATGAGTGGACCTTAAACCCTCTGATGCTGAGGATGTGATCCACTGACACTTCCACACAGGGAAGTTATGGTTACAATCACAACACATGTAAGTAATCACTTATCCATGGATTGAATCATGAAATGAGCGACTTTCTTATGTGATCCCTGCAGCGGAGAAAGGATTAAAGGCCCTGTCTCACGGTGCGAGTTGACACACGAGTGACCCAGAGTGACAGACTCGTGGTTGTGTACGATATTCCAAGTTGATGTGCAAGTGTTTGTGGTGAGTTCCCACGGGTATGGTAATCTGCGATGTTCCGAGATCGTCTCCAGAGTTACCAAGTTCCCCTCCCGTTTGCTCTTGAGTTACCAAGTTCCTCTCCCGCTCAGGGCGTGTGTTGTTGCCGCAGTCCGGGATTCGCATTTAAAGCACTCGGTTATCTTCAGCAGTTCAGGCGAGAACAGGTTTGGGGGGGGGGCAAGGGATGGTGGAATTGGGAGAAGGCAAAGACTATGGGTGGGGAGGAGTGAGAGGGGGGCTAGGAACGGCATCTGCGAAACGGGTAGTCAACCTTTAGGGTCCCGGCCCGAAACATCCCTATACATTTTATGATTTCCCTCCAAAGATGCAGTCTCCCGTGGTTTGTTTGCACAACTCTTTTCCCTCTCTCTCCCAACATTGTGGGGGGGGGGGGGGGGGGGGACGGAGACGACGACGACAAGATAGTTTAAACGGACCTTACCCCCACTTCATGCTTCTGTTGCGCATAATTCAGCAGTAAAACCTCTCTTCCCCTTACCCAGCGACGCCCGATTCCTCGCACCCCCACAAGTTCACATCGACGAGGGAAGAATGAGCGGGGAGTCTGAAGAAGGGTACCGACCCAAAACATCACCCATTCCTTCTCTCCAGATGCGATGCCTGTCCCGCTGAGTTACTCCAGCATGTTTGTGTCTATCGTCGGTGTAAACCAGCATCTGCAGTTCCTTCCTACACACGGACAGTGAAGTGCCTCGGCCAAATTAGGAACATTAGGATTCTCTGATGTGAAAGTAGTCTGGTTTGCGTTTCTTACACTTGATCATATCCGAAACTAAAGTATAGATAGACACAAAATGCTGGAGTAACTCAGTGGGACAGGCCGCATATCTGGAGAGAAGGAATGGGTGGCGTTTTGGGTAAGTCTGAAGAAGGGTCTCGACTCCATTTCTTCTCTCCAGAGATGCTGCCTGGTCCGCTGAGTTACTCCAGCATTTTGTGTCTATAAAGAGTTCCCACGGTAGACGCACGGATCACTAAAGTTAACGCACGGGCCACTACGCTATTACAACGAGTTTAAATGTTTCAATTTTAAACTTGACCACGAAATTTGACTCGTGGAAAAAGTCAAACATGTTTGACTTTTTTCACGAGTTCACAAGTTTCACGGGTACCTGCCGTTAGCGCCACGAGTGGACAAGTTGATCGCGCGAGTTCCGACGTTCCCGCTACGTTGGCTGTACGTGATCACCATGAGTGAAAACTCGGGGTCACTCGTGGGCCAACTCGCACCGTGAGACAGGGGTTTAAGCAGAAGATCTGTTATCAATTTAAATAGTTTTGAGCCATACCATCAGATCTAATGCACCTGGCCTATAACATTAGGTGGTAATTTGATGATTGTTCAAGCAAGTTGGAAATACTTAAATTCCCATATTCTGTTGTGGAAACATAGAAAATAGGTGCAGGAGTAGGCTATTCGGCCCTTCGAGCCACCACTGACATTCAATATGATCATGGCTGATCATCCAAACTCAGTACCCCATTTTGGCCTTTTCCCCATATCCCTTGATTCCTTTAGCTTCAAGAGCTAAATTTAACTCTCTCTTGAAAACATCCAGTGAATTGGCCTCCACTGCCTTCTGTGGCAGAGAATTCCACAGATTCACAACTTCCTGGGTGAAAAGGTTTTTCCTCATCTCAGTCGTAAATGGCCTACCCCTTATTCTTAAACTGTGACCCCTGGTTCTGGACTCCCCCAACATCGGGAACATTTTTGCTTCGTCTACCCTGTCCAATCCTCTAAGAATTTTATATGTTTACATAAGATCCCCTCTCCTCCTAAATTCCAGCGAATACAAGCCTAGTCGACCCGTTCTTTCATCATATGTCAGTCCCGCCATCCCGAGAATTAACCTGGTGAACCTAGGCTGCACTCCCTCAATAGCAATAACTTCCTCAAATTAGGAGACTAAAATTATACATCATACTCCAGTGCAGTCTCACCAGGGCCCTGTACAACTGCAGTAGGACCTCTTTGCTCCTAAACACAAATCCTCTCGCAATGAAGGCAAACATGCCATTGGCTTTCTTCACTGCCTGCTGTACCTGCATGTTTACTTTCAGTGATTGATATACTAGCACATCCAGGTCTCATTGCACCTTCCCTTCTCCTAATGCCCCTGTCCCACTTAGGAAACCTGAACGGAAACCTCTGGAGACTTTGCACCGCACCCAAGGTTTCCGTGCGGTTCCCGAGGGTTTTTGTCAGTCTGCATAATGGTCGAAAGTGGTTTCAGTTTTAAAAATCGGTAATCTTTTAGTCGAAGTCGGTTGCGATGCTAGTTGAAGGTGGTTGCCGGAGGCCGAAAACCTCCAGGAACCGCACGGAAACCTTGGGTGGGACGCAAAGTCTCCAGAGGTTTCCGTTCAGGTTTCCTAAGTGGGACGGGGCATAATCTGACAACATTCAGATAATAATCTGTCTTCCTGTTCTTTCCACCAAAGTGGATAACCTCACATTTATCCACATTATACTTTATCTGCCATGCATCTGCCCACTCACCCAACCTATCCAAGTCACCCTGCAGCCTCATAGCATCCAACTCGTAGCTCACAATGCCACCCACCTCAGTGTCATCCGCAAACTTGGAGATGTTACATTTAATTCCCTCGTCCAAATCGTTAATATATCTTGTAAACAACTGGGGTCCAAGCACCGAGGCTTGCGGCACCCCACGCCTGCCATTCTGAAAAGGACCGGATAATTCCTACTCTTTGCTTCCTGTCTGCCAAACAGTTCTCTATCCATGTCAATACCCTATCCCCAATATCATGTCCTTTAATTTTGCACACTGATCTCCTGTGCGGGACCTTGTCCAAGGCTTTTTGAAAGTCCAGATACATCACATCCACTGGCTCTCCCTTATCCATTCTACTTATTACATCCTCAAAAAATGCTAAAAGATTAGTGAAGCATGATTTCCCCTTCATAAATCCATGCTGACTTTGAACAATCCCATCACTGCTTTCCAAATGTGCTGCTATAACATCTTTAATAACAGAATCCAGCATCTTCCCCACTACCGATGTAAGGCTAACTGGTCTATATTTCCCCGTTTTCTCTCTCACTTCTTTCGTAAAAGGTGGAGTTACATTGGCTACCCTCCAGTCCACAGGAACTGATCCAGAGTCCAGAGAACATTGAAAAATGATCACCAATGCATCCACGATTTCTAGGGCCACCTCCTTAAGTACTCTGGATGCAGATTATCAGGCCCTGAGGATTTATAAATTCCCATTTTTAATTCACCCGACTCTGATTGTAGGGCACCTACATTCGTCTTCACTAATCTTTTCCTTTTTACATACCTAAAGAAACTTTTACAGTCAGTTTTTTATATCCCCACAAGCTTTCTCTCATGCTGTTTTTCGCCCCTCTTCATTAACCCCTTTGTCCTCCTCTGTTGAGTTTTACATTTCTCCCAGTCCTCTGGTTTGCCATTTCTTCTGGCCAATTTATATGCCTCTTCCTTGGCTTTACACTATCCAGCCACGGTTAAGCCGCCTTCCCAGTTTTATTTTTTTGCCAGACAGGGATGAACAATTTCAAGAGTTCATCCATGCGGTCTTTAAATCTTCGCCATTGCATCGCCACTGTCAACCCCAAGTATAAATTGCCACTATCCTAGCCAATTCCCATCTCATACCTTCAAAGTCTCCTTTATTCAAGCTCAGGACCCCGGTCTCTGAATTAACCATGCCACTCTCCATCCCATTGCTTGATAAAGGAGATGGCCCTTCAGCCTGGTGAACCTGTGCTGGCTCGGAGCAATCCCACCAGTCCCACCCCCCACTTATTCCCTGTAATCTATTCTCCCTCCCATGCTCCCTCCCCTGCCCTCCCCAATTCTCCAGCCAGGTTGCTTCACAGTAGTCAGTAGTCAATTAACCTAGCAGCCAGCACGTCTTGTAGGAATTGGGTCCACCTTTCTCCTGACCATGGACCAAGTTGGAAATAGTTACTCTAACAGGTCTGACTGCCTCGAAAAACGCTGCATCCAGGTAATTCTTCCTGTCCCTGACGTGCCCACAGCTTTTGAAGCTCAGATCATCATTTTGAGCCGGGTTCCTCGCTCAACGAACACTTGCTGCAGATGTGGTCACCAGGAACCACCAAGGGGTCCATCTGCAGCTACACCAGATCTTAAGTGGTAGCAAATTGTAAACATAATATTGTTGAATATTGCTAGCATATACTTGGGAGTTCAGCTAAAACAGTTTATATGCTATATTGGATACATTTTCCACTCAAAGATTCTGCTAATATAATAAAATAAAAGGGCATGCACACTTTCACTCATTATCATTTGCATGCAAAACAATCCCTAATATAGATGGTTTCTGTGTACTGGACAGCAAGTGCAAAACACGAGCAATACATCTGTTGCAACTACACCCAGAATTTTATAAATGAAGCAAAAACTGGTATGGTAAAATTTGTTCTTTTTATGCATTTTTTCTTCAGCTGAGATGATGCAAGGTTCATTGAGGCACTCTGCATGGAACCAGATCCTTGTGATTTGATAAATGTCAGTATGTTGCAGGACTGGGTGCCAATAAAGAATTAAGGAGACATCATGAGATGCCAATAGGATTTAGATATTTTCCCCTTTACAAATCTATTAGTTTGCCACATTTGAATTCTCTTGTCATTATTTGGATGTATTGGCAGAGCTGCCACTTGTTAATCCAACATAACAATGCTGGGCTGTTTCTTGAACTAGTCCCTTCAATCTATGTTTTTTTAAGCAGTCTGATGATTCACGTAAGGGTAGATAAGATTCAACAACAACCCAAGAGTGGATGCACTTTTCATTAACAGTGGATGAGGAAGGTTTACGTCCATTCCGAGCAGGATATTTTTGAACCAGATGTGAAGTACGAGTCAGGCAATGGTGACTACTGGTCTGAATGATAACTCGAGGGGGGAGAGGGACATAAAGTGATCAAAGCCTTTAGTGTGGACTGATGAAATTGAAAAAAAACCCCGCCTCAGACTAAGATAATGGAAAGCAAGCCAAGGCAATGCAAGAGCTGGTCTCTACTTTTTCGTAGCTGAGACAGGAGTAGGATTGTGAAAGGTGGTCAAGCATCTAATGGTCTTGGAAAAGTAGCTGGTCCTGAATAGGATGGTGTGGGACTTAAAGCTTCTGTTTCTCCTGGCTGTTGGTAGTAGTGGGAAGAGGGCACAGCCCGGATGGTGGGGATCCTTGATGGATGCTGGTGGCTGGACATAGTGATGGGTGCTGCTGGCTAGCGAGAGCGCCTCATGTGTATGCTTTAGATGCTGGGGTGTGTGTATGAGGGAGCTGTGCATGACGCAATCTCTCTCTCTCTCTCTCTCTCTCTCTCTTTTTTTTTTTTTTTTTTTTTCATTTCAAAAACTTTATTCAACACAAATCATAAAATACAACACATCAAAACACAATCAAAAATCACACTATAATGAACAGATCATTGTAGTACAGCAGTACATTCATTTATAATCGCCTCAACCCCACGCGGCGACCAGCGCTGACGGAAGGCCTCCAGAGTCCCCGTGAACACCGCGTGTTCCCTCTCCAGGGACACACGTGCACGGACGTAGGCCCGAAAGAGGGGCAGGCAGCCGACTCTCGCCAGACCGTCGACCGCCCGCTGCCTGGACCCACGAATGGCCATCTTGGCCAGGCCAAGGAGCAAACCGACAGGTAAGTCCCCCCCCCACACTCGGCTCTCCCCACTCCCCGCCTTGTGTCCAAACACCAGGATTGTGGGGCTAAAATGCAGCCAGAACTTGAGGAACAACCCCTTCAGATATTGGTACAGGGGCAGTAACCTCACACACTCCACATACACATGGAATACGGTCTCCTCCTCTCCGCAGAAAATACGTGCGGCAGACGAGCCCGTGAACCGACTCAAAAGTTTATTACAAACCACCGCTCCATGCAGCACTCTCCACCCCAGGTCCCCAATATAAAGGGGTACAACTCCCTTATAGAAGGACCCCCACTGGGGCCCCCCGCCGCCTTCGGATGGTAACACCGTCCTCCATGGTGAGTCAGGACGGGAGACGAAGGCACGGTGGTTCAGAATGTGCAGGAGCATCCTGTACAGTGCGCGTCTCCTTGCATCACAAAATGGCATGCTGGTCATCTCAGAAAGGCAGCTCAGATTATGCGGAGCCGGAGGCCGAGAAATATCCCGAAGCCTAGGCCCGATGAGCAGATCTGACGGAGCAGGGGTAAGCTCTATCTGAACCACTCTAGGCTCGCGCCTCTCCTCGACAACCACCATGACAGGATGAGGACCAGCCACACCCGCAGCCACAACATCCCCCTCACCTCGTGGAACAACACTCTGGCTGAACACCACCAAATTCCCCACTCTTAACACATCCCTATAGAAAACAGGCAAGCCCCTTAGAGCGGGTCGACTGACACCCGCCACCGGGAGCCGCGAGACCCCCCTTAGGCAACGACCCTGACGAAAAAAATACGTGGCCAGAGCGTGCCATCTGGGAGGGTTCTCTACATACATGTATCTCCGCAGAGTCCTGAGACGGAGAGCCGCCACCTGGGTGCGCACGCACACCAAGGACTGGCCGCCCTCCTCTAACGGAAGACTCAGGACCGCCGCGGAAATCCAATGCTTCCTATTTCCCCAAAAGAAATCCACCAGCTTCTTCTGTATAGCAGTTACAAATATAGAGGGCGGGACAAGAGTAGCCAGCCGGTACCATAACATAGAGGCCACCAGCTGGTTTATGACCAGCACCCTCCCCCGAAAGGAGAGAACTCCAAGCAGGCCTGACCAGCGCCCCAGCCGAGCAACCACCTTCGTCTCCAACTCTTGCCAGTTTGCCGGCCAAACATCCTCAGTGGGACTCAGGTACACCCCCAGATAGAGGAGGTGCGTGGTACTCCACGCATACAATGCCATCTCCTCCGGCAGGGAGTCTACCCGCCACTGACCCACCAAAAGTCCAGAGCACTTACTCCAGTTAATCCTAGCAGAAGATGCAGCCGAGAATATCTCCTGGCAGTCACGCATCCTCCGCAGGTCACCAGGATCAGTGAACATAAGAAGTACGTCATCGGCATACGCCGATAGAATCACCTCAACCCGCGGGCCAGGTAGGGCCAGGCCTGTCAACCTCCTCCGAAGAAGACACAGGAACGGCTCCACACAGACCGAATACAACTGGCCCGACATAGGGCACCCCTGGCGGACCCCCCTCCCAAAATGAAAAGGAGATAGCACCGCGCCATTAACCTTTACAAGACACTCCGCAGCAGCGTACAAAAGCCGGACCCGGGCCACGAAGTGTGGTCCGAACCCAAACGCTTGCAACGTCCCAAATAGGTAATCATGCTCTACCCTATCAAAAGCCTTCTCCTGATCAAGAGACAGAAAAGCAGCTGACTCACCAGTACCCTGGACTAAATGAATCAGGTCCCTAACCAGGTGGATGTTATCCTGGATGGACCGGCCAGGGACTGTATAAGATTGATCAGGATGAATCACTTGATGCAGCACGGAGCCCAGGCGATTTGCCATTGCCCGTGCAAAAATTTTATATTCTGTGCAAAGGAGAGAGACTGGACGCCAGTTCTTCAACAAACGGAGTTCGCCCTTCTTAGGCAGCAAGACAACAACCGTCCTACGCCACGAGAGAGGCATCACTCCAGTCGCCAGGCTCTCCCCCAAAACCAACATATAGTCACCCCCTAGGACGTCCCAGAATGCTCTAACAAACTCCACCGTCAACCCATCCAGCCCGGGGGACTTACCCCTCCTGAGCTGATGCAAGGCGCGAGTCAACTCCTCCAAAGATAAGGGGCCATCAAGAAGATCAGCCTCCCCCCTATCTACGGTCGGTAGACCCTCCCACAGATCTTGCTGAGCCTCCACACTGAATCCTTCCGCAGAGAACAGGGTCCCATAAAAGGACCTAACCAAGGCATTAATCCTCTCTGGATCAGTGACAGAGGAGCCGTCATCTGCAAGCAACTCCACGAGCTGTTTTCGAGCTCCCCGCCCCTTCTCCAAAGAGAAAAAGAAAGGCGACGCTCGGTCCAGCTCGTGCAGCATCTGGACCCGAGACCTCACATAAGCGCCTCGAGATCGCTCAAGCAGCAGACTCCTCAAAACCTCCTTCTTCCTCTGAAACTCTCCCCATTCGCTGGAGTCTTCACCAAACTGACCCAGGCGAGACTCAGCGTCCTGTATCTCCCTCTCCAGCTTCTCGACCGCTGAGTCCCGCCTCCCAGTCGACCCCCATGTATATTCCTTACAAAAGAGACGGATGTGAGCTTTACCCACATCCCACCACTGCCTAAGGGAAGAGAAGCACCTCTGCCTCTCTCTCCACTTCACCCAAAACCGAGTGAATGACTCCCGGAAACACCGGTCCTCCAGCAGCCTGTTGTTAAAGTGCCAGTACGCGGACCCAGCCCGAGCGCACGCTGGATTGAAATCCACACGCACCAGACAATGGTCCGAGCACGGCACCAGCCGCATTGAGGCCGCTGAGACACGGGAAACAAACGCTCGGGAAATATAAAACCGATCAATGCGGGAACCACCGCCCTCAGACCTCCGCGAAAAAGCAGTGGAATCAGGGTGAAGGTCCCTCCAAACATCAACCAACTCAAAGGAGTCAATCAAGCCTCTCAGCTTCTTCGCTACAGCAGGCGCACACTGAGTACCAGAACGGTCCCGCACCTCAAGTGTGCAATTAAAGTCCCCACCAAGGAAGACACACTCTCCCCTATCAATAGTGCCCAACAGAGCATTCACCTCCCGAAGCAGGCCGGCCTGCATCGTGCCGGAGCTAGGGGCATACACGTTAATGAAATGCAACGGCATGCCATCCAGGCTCACGGCCAGATGGAGCAAACGTCCTGGCACCACTTCCTGCACTTTTAAAATGCTTGGCAGAAAATTTGGGGCCAACAGAAAAGCCACCCCACTCGAATTTGAGCTGAGATGGCTCATATAAACCCTCCCTTCCCACTCCAGTTGCCAGGTAGGTTCATCACTAGCAACGGTATGTGTCTCTTGCAGATAACAAACTGCAAATCTCCCCTCCCTTAGGGCTGATAAGAGCTGAAATCTTCGAAAACTCGCTCTACTCCCATTTAAATTTAATGTAGCTACTGTGAATGTGTAGACACATTAGATTGTGACCCTCACACTCCCTGTAGTCACAGGAGGTCCTTTTCTGAGGACCTTCAACAAACCCCAAAACTGCCCCAAATCCGAGTCAGAAAGACCACTATCCTTGTTACTAAGGATAGCCTCGAGACTCTCCCGCACATCTAGCCAATCCTCCCATCTCCTTGTAACGGCCCACCATAATGTTTTGGGAGCACGACTTATTTTTAAGAACTCTCGCACCTCAACAATAAGCTTCGCCTCAGACACGGCCTTGGAGTCTGGGCTCTCAGCCAACCCGCTCGCACCTGAATCAACAACCTCAGAAAGACCAGAACTGTCTGACACATCACACTCTGAGCCCCCCCCACTGGCCGCATCGCTATCCTCCTCCACAGCCATGACACGACCACCCGGATCAATGCTGGGGGTGGGTCCCAACACCCCTACCTGAGACTCGCAGCCCTCTGAATGGCTGGGCTCCTGCACGCTACCATCACCCTCCTCCTCTGGGCCTGGGGAAGCAACAACAAGAGGCATCCCCAGGGCCTGTGGAACACTGGCACCCTCGGAGTCTGAAAGAGGATCACGTCCCATAACAGCCCTGACCTCCACATCATCCAGAGTGCCCTCTCCACAGGCATCACCCAGAGAATCACCACCTGCCATTAACCTCACCCCAGACAACTCATCCGGTGAGGCATCCCGCCCCCCAGCACCTCCACTGGCACTGATATGGAGCACAGACTTGAACGACAACACCCCCGAAACTCCCCCCTCAGCCTGACTCTGCACATCCCCCGTCACAGAGGGCACACTACCAGAGGAGCCAACCACGTCACCTACCGTGCTAGCACCCTCAGTAGGCCTCTGAAACGAGGGGACCTCATCCGACCCAGAGGGTACACACCCAAGGGAGCTAACCACAGCATCCGCCGAGATAACTCCCTCAGAGGGCCCCTGAGATGAAGGGACAGACTCCCGCCCAGTGGACACAACTCCACCGGAATCAACTTCAGCACCCAGTCCGGTGACACCCGCTGTAGATCCATGAAGAGAAGGCCCAACCACCGACCCAGAAGACACCGGGTCAAGACCACTTTCAGCCACCTCAGTGGTGGAAAGCCCGGAGAAAGACATCCCCTTCGCTCTGGACCCACGCCCTTCCTCCTCTTCACCAGGCAAATGCCTCCTTTTAGTCCCACTCGCATGCGGAGGTGCGGTAACCTCCATAAGGGAAGGGTCATCCGCCTCCACATTACCCCCAACCACTTTGCCACCCACACGTTTAGACTTCTTTCCCCCCTTCCGAGCCACCACAACTCCCCCCTGGGCCCCAGCAGGTGCAGTCTGCACCACACTGGAGCTAAACTCACCCGATTGCACTTTCTTCGCTCGGGCAGCCCTATCCCTCTCCTTCTTCTTATTATGCTTCCCCTGCTTCTCCCAAAACCCCCCCTCAACACTCCCCTCCTCCTGCGCCCCACCTCCATCCACCGCCACAGGCGCAAGACGTAGGGGACGTGGGGGGCTTGGGCTCTCACTGCCCAGGGTCCCCAAAGCGGAACCTCTGGACCCAGAAGGCTTAGCACTGCCGCCCCGGGTCACCAAGGCAGAACTGGCAACCTCAGCCGGGTCAGCAGTACCACCCCGCGCCGCTGAGGTTTGACCAGCCACCCCAGATGGGCCAGCAGCGCTTTCCTGGGCCACTGCACTAGAACCTCTAGCAGTGCCCCCGCGAAAAAGACACTCCCTACGGAGATGTCCAAATTCGCCGCACGCATGACACCGTGCCTTTCCCCAACTCCAACGCACGGTTCTGGGTACACCCTTATGCACCACCTCAAAACTCCCCTCGGCACCATCCCCCTCACCCACCTTCATGAACACCCTCCTCTTGAAACTGAAGACCCCTTTTTCCTCCGGGTCCCCCCCGGGATGCAAGAGACGAAAACATTTAGACCGCACCTCCCCGAACTTGGACAGGTGTGGAATAAGCACTGCATCCGAAAAATAAGTGGGGCAGCTCCGCAGGAGAACCGGTCTCACCCTGGATACCCACGGATCCACCTGTACGTGGACCCCCCCCACTGAGATCCCCTCCTCCAACGCTCGGGCCACACACTCCCGGGTCTTAAGTATCATCTCCACCTTTCCCCTTTCGAGCTCAGAAGAGACAATAGCCCCCCCTCCCAAGAAGTTCATTCATGGCCTTCGTAATTACCCCCCTAGACATCATAGGCCCAGTTTGAACAGAAATACCAAAACTGTCCCCATCCAAGTCAACATGAGGCTCAAGCTCAGATGGCCTCGCACCCGCCACTGATGCCGTCGCTGCGTAGGTCCGGACCTTCGGCCGCGCCCCTTCCATCGCCATCCTCACAGAGGCACAAACCAGCTCCAAGCCCCTCAGCAGCACAGCTCCAAGTTAAGTCCCAGAGACAGTCACAGTCAAAGACAGGCAGCAGAAAACAGAAACCTCCAGCTGAAGCAGGAAAGTCCCCAGGTTCGTCCACAGCCAAGAGCAGCTTACGGGAAACTCGATCCCAGTCGCGCTGGACGCAAAAGTACCTTCTTCACATTAAGCCAGGCAGCCGCACTGACAAAATGACTTTAGGGCAGAGAAGCGGAGCCAAAAACGACAAAGACACCGCACAACTTCAGCCCACTGAGATCACAGGCACTCTTGGCAATCCGCCAACGCCAACCGCACCCTCGACAATGTGGAGAAACTCAGGAATCTTCACACAGATGGAGGCTCCCCAGACCAGAGAAAAGCTTCAACAGCCCAACAATAAGTTGAACTATGAAGCCCCCCTGGGTCTGTGCCCTCTCCAACGGCAAAATCCTGGAAAGGCTGCTCCAATCCTTCTCAACTGCAGAGCTGAGAAGAAAACACGACCTCTCTCTCTCTCTCTCTCTCTCTCTCTCTCTCTCCCTCCCTCTCTCTCTCCCTCTCTCTCTCTCTCCCTCTCCCTCCCCTTCTCCCCCCCCAGCAGCATTGTCATCCAGATGTCCAGAGTACAATGAAGAGCCAGAGCGACAGCATCTACTCTTGACCTGTTGTTGCAATATGCAAATTGAAGCAGATCTAGATCTTTCCTTTGGCAGGGGTTGATTTGCACCATTACCAGCCTCTTGAAGCACTTCATTACGATGGATGCAAGTGCCCTGGTGATGACGGCCACGGTGTATTGCTCCTTGCTGTTTTATATGTGTTTGTCCGTTTGTGAAAACCATACAAAGATCACTTTCATGAGTGAGGTAATCATTAACATCGCACATTCGGTGCCTTCAACATCATTCCAGATTTCTCTCACTTGCTGGATTTTTTGGACATACTCGTCGGTGGCACTATGGCTGTGTTCAAGGTCTTGAGACGGAGGAGGACCCGTGGGAAGCGCTCTGGAGCACTCACCTGACTCCGGCGACGAGGATTACGCACACCATTCCCAAGTATATTCCTTGCAAATCTACATTCTCTCAACAAAGAAATGGACGAACTGCAACTCTTGCGCCAAACAAGCAAGGACTTCTCTCGAGCCGCTGCCCTGTGCTTCACTGAGACCTGGCTGTGTGAGTCGACCACGGACAGCGCGCTGCAACTGGCTGGCTTTCAACTACATAGAGCAGACGGTGAAGCAGAGGCAGCGGGCAAATCAAGAGGCGGTGGAATATGGAATATACTAACCAGGACTGGTGCAGCGACATCACGGTAACTTCTGTTCTCCCAATCTAGGTGGCGTTTCGACAGAGCGGCCATTCAGTAAGTTTGCTTTCAGGCGACGCAGCTTTTCGGTCTGTTGGCTTTTAGGCGTCCCGCCCTTTCGGTTAGTTTGCATTTAGGCGTCCCATCCTTTTGGTTAGTAGGTGTTTCGCCTTCGGACTCTTTTGGTTCATTGACGTTTTGGCCTCGTTTCCATTCCGTTTTTCGACTTCTTTGCTTCGGCCTCTTGTCTGTCGGCGCCACGTTCGGGTACCCCCCCCCCCCAACATCGGGAACATGTTTCCTGCCTCTAGTGTCTAAACCCTTAATAATAGGGTCTGAAGAAGGGTTTCGGCCTGAAACGTCACCTATCTCCTTCGCTCCTTAGATGCTGCTGCACCCGCTGAGTTTCTCCAGCCTTTTGTGTACCCTTAATAATCTTATATGTTTCAATACGATCCCCACTCATCCTTCTAAATTCCAGAGTATACAAGCCCAGCTACTCCATTCTCTCCACATATGACAGTCCCGCCATCCCGGGTATTAACAATGAAAAGGTGGACAAGCGAGGGCATTGAAAACCTACAGTCCTGCTTTGACTGCACTGATTGGAATGTGTTCAGGGAAGCAACCAGAAGCCTCGATGAATATACAGACACGGTGACATCATATGTCAGCTTTTGTGAGGACAGTTGCATTCCCCCTCTTTTATATACTCAGGCAGCATCTCTGGAGAAAAGCAATAGGTGACGTTTTGAATCAAGACCCTTCTTCAGACCCGTCTTGACCTGAAATGCCACCTTTCCTTTTCTCCAGAGAAGCTGCCTGACCTGCCGAGCCACTCCAGCTATTTATGCCTATCTTTGATTTAAACCAGCATCTGCAGTTCCTTCCTACACAAGTGAAAAAAGTTCACGTCACTGAACGAAGTCTGACTGAGTCTACTGATGCAACAGTGCAGGACATCTGAAAGCAATTGCAAGATTTCTAAGTTGAATTGCACATGTTTAAATGCCAGAAGACGAGAGTCACAAGGCACAGATACAAGCCCCTTTAGCCCACCCTGTGCCTGACAACCTTCAGGTATTCATTTGCACTAATCCCATTTACCAGCCACTTGGTCCTCAGCTATCTCTACCTAGGTAATTCAAGTGCTAAACTCAATACCACTTCAATGTTATGAGAGTCTCAGCCTACACTGTCCTCTCCAGATAGTGTGTTCTAAACTTCAACCACAGTCTGGGTGAAAAACATCATCCTTGTATCATAGTCATAGAGTGATACAGCGTGGAAACAAGCCCTTTGGCCCAACTTGCCCTCACTGGGCAACATGTCCCAGCTACACTAGTCCCATCTGCCCGCGTTTGGCCCATATCCCTCCAAACCTGCCCATATCCATGATGTTGGGATAGTCCCTACCTCAACTGCCTCCTCTGGCAGCTTGTTCCATACCCCACCACCCTTTGTGTGAATGGTTACCCCTCAGATTCCTATTAATTATTTTCCCCTTCATCTTAAACCTATATTGTCTTGCTCGTCACCACAAACCTATGCTCTCTGGTATCAAACATCTCTGTTGCGCGGAATAGTTTACCAATGTCTACTTTATGCTATCAAATTTATATATAAATGTCCCTGAGTGGGTTCACCTTTGCATGTCCAAGACCTCACAGGATACTTGTGAATGGCCTTTACTTCACTTGCTGCATCATTGGAAAGTACACACATCATTAGGCATATTCAAGACTGGGTCCAGGCAATTGTGTGGGAGAAAGGACATGGGTCTGGTTGGAATCAAGATAGAGTAACATAAACCAAAGGGAAAAAGATACATATTGAAACTTCCTTGTGTTTCCCCAGTCCAGAAGCTGAGAACTCGTCAGGGAGCAGTCAATGAAAACATGCTTATTTTGAGTGTCCAGCATCGGAACTATGTGACCCAATCCATCGGAAATTGTGTCAGTCTATGCACACGTACATACCAATTAGGAGTGAAAGCACCTAGTCAAATTTTCATTGCGGATTAATTCAGCGATCAAATAGTCAAAATTACGATTCATTCTGGAAACATGATTTTTATACAGTGCTGGAAAAATGTACCCAAGACTTTCTAAGCTTTTATTCTGAGTGTGTGAGTCAAATGGAACCAAGTATGAAAAAACTAAACACCAGATAAAATCAGTCACTCAACCAATACACAAAGGCAATAAGTGTCAGGCAGGAAATTGTTGGGAAAGAACAAGCACAACAACAATAGAATGCACAGCATGCAACAGGAGTGGTTGCATAAATTTAGATTTTCCTGACAGAAATTGAACATTGTGCGATCGATCATAAGGAGTATTAATGTTTAGAACACGTATTACAGTCTGCAGAAATGGCAAAGAACATCTGGGATCTCATTCACTGTTCTCTTTAAAGCAGCAGGTTGAGGTTTATAAAGCAGCTGATCAGGCTGAACGAATGTGAAAATATGGCTCTTAACTCATGCAAAAATATATCATAGTCAGAGTCATACAGCTTGGAATCAGGCGCTTCAGCCCAACTTGCCCACAATTAACAACATGTTCCATCTACACTAGTCCCACTTGCCTGCATTTGGCCCATATCCCTCTAAATCTGTCCTATCCATGTGCCTGTCTAATTGTTTCTTAAACATTGCAATAGTCCCTGTCTCAACTACCTCCTCTAGCAGCTCGTTCCATACACCCACCACCACCCTTTGTGCGATTCCAATTGAATCTTTCCCACTTCACCTTAAACTCTGGTTTTCGACTCCCCTAGTCTGGGCAAGATGCTCTACCTGATCTATTCCTCTCATAATTTTATACACCTCATGATTTGCTTCTAGTTGCAAAAGTTGGACAGGAAGTTATAATCAGTGGTCTCTGAAGTGGATCTGTTTAAGTGAAGAAAATAAATGCCATGGAGGACACAATTTCTGATGGAAGATAGCAACTCTAGAAATGCTGCGCTGTCAACTGAAAGGCTTGGTAAAATAGGATGATGATGGAGATTAGGGAATGACCATGAAGATAGGAGAAGATTATGTTGGAGGAATTAATTGAACTAATGGATTCAATGATGGAATGGGTGAATGTGGAGTTAATTTTCAACAATTTATCTCCATGTTTACCTGCCTTCCCTGCCATTCATTGCTTTTATAAAATTACTGAATCCCTCACCATCAACATTGTGGTGAATGGACACCATTGACCAGAGACTTAATTGGACCAACTAGATTTCTAAAATAAAAGGATCGCTATAAAATGGGATGCATTTCGCAATACCTCAAAGTCTTTCCATAATACATTCGGCGCGATTGAATATTTTCTCATGTTTCTGTGCATTTAGCTTCATTACTGTTGCAGGGCTCAACACCACTGAAGGCAAAATCATATGTCTCAATTGATTATCCATCCAGCATATCTACCCTCTTCCATTTCTTTGAATTCTTTCTGCAGTGTGTACCATCTATAAGACGAATCGCACCAACTTTGAGAGCTTCTCCAAAATTCAAACCTCCAACAACTAGGGCAAAAGATGCACGTCACCACCAAGATGTTGAAGTTAAGGTCCTGAGGTTATTTGCGCGTCATTTACGCAACAGCATTTACGCGTCACGATGCACGACACGCACATGGTGTGCATTACGCGCGCATGGCACGTGGTGAGACGTGGTGGCGTAGGCAATGACGCGCGGTACCACACGGCGCCTCAGGATTTGGGGATTCTCAAAATCCTCGCGCGCCACCTGCGTGACGCGCAAATGACGCCCAAGTGGGACAGGCCCTTTATCCTCCAATTTGCGCACACCTCTTACATGGAAATAGTAATTCCCTCATTGTTGCTGGATCACACCCACAGATCTGCCTAGATCGTGCTTTCACAAGACGGCAGAGAAGTTAAATCACCCATCATGTTCTTAGGGAAGGGCAATAAATGCCTTTTGCAGCATGCCTACATCCCATGAGTTGTTAAAGTGGAAATGCATTATAAAAAGGCATTTTGCACATGCGATCATCACATTCACTGCACTGGTATAAGAAAACAATTTGTTTAACTTTAACATAATTTGTAGAACCATTACCTGGTAAACTCAAGCACATTGAGAAGTTCATATTTTTCTTCGTGTCCAAGCTATAATAGAAAAAAGACTGATGAAAAGATCAAACAAACCAGTTGATCTGCACTTTTCAATTATATATCTCAGAACCTCTGTTAAAATATAGACACAGACAGTGATGAAAAAGAATGAAAGGCAAGTGTTTGTGATTGGTTTTGCTTCATGGTATCAGAATCATCAAGCACGAAAACAGGCCATTCAGCCCAATTTGCCATGCCGACCAAGATGCTCCATCTAAGCTAGTCCCATGTCTCCATGTTTACCCTATATTCCTTTAACCCTTTCCTATCCATGTACCCATCCAAATGCCTTTTCAAATATTGATAATGTACCTGCCTCAACTACCTCCTCTGGCAGCTCGTTACATATACCCACCCCCCTCTGTGTGGAAAAAAGTTGCCCCTCAGGTTCCTAATAAAAAATTCCCCTCACATTTTATATCTATGTCCTCTGGTTCTTGATTTCTATACTCAGAGTAAAAGACTGAGCAATCATCATATCTATTCCCCTCATCTATCTATTTATATATATATATGTGTGTGTATGTATATATGTATATTTATTATTACTAAAACTAACATCATATTTGTTTGTTTCTATGCCGGTTTGTACCTATATTTGCGCAAAAACGGTACACCATAGCACTACAATTTTTGGCCCACTTTACTTACCATTGTCCTGCTATGCCAATTTGTTCAGATTGATGCGATATTTTACAAGGTATTTTAAACTTTACAAAAACAACTTTAAAAATTTGCCCAGTCAGCAGTGTTCCACCCTACAATGACATCATAATGCGATCCCGAATTTCTTTTACTTAAAAAAAACTTTGAAAAAACGTTTAAAAACACAATTTTCATTGTGAGTGTGGGGGTGGGGGGGAGGGAGGTGAGGAGAGGGGCAGAAGGGAGGAGCAGCACCTCATATTTCGCTTGGGTAGTTTAAACCCCAGCGGTATGAACATTGACTTCTCCAATTTAATCTAGTCCTTGCTTTCTCCCTCCTTCTCCTCCCCTTCCCAGCTCTCCAACAGCCCACTGTCTCAGCCTCTTCCTTTCCTCTCCCCCCCCACCCCCACATCACGTCACCTATTCCTTTGCTCCATAGATGCTGCCTCATCCGCTGAGTTTCTCCAGCATTTTTGTCTACCTTCTAGACTAATGCATGTTACTCTAGTTAATATCCCAACACATCCTTAACTCATTTTGTAAGATACATTGCACAGTATTGTGATTTTATTCTGGGAATCTGCTCAATGTGAAGGGGGAGTTGTGAAATATCACTAGGTGAGCCAGCTGCTAAACCATTGGGATTTAAGTTGGATGGTGGATTATCAGAGATTTTCTGTATCACTCTTGTCATCCAAGTAAGGTTCAGAGATGGAAACATACCAGCAAAAATCTTCATTCAAGAGCGTGAGTACGTCTGTGAATAATAATCGATTATTGCATGGTTGGACTCCCCATCTTCCTAAATAATACAGCATTTATTTATATTGTGTTACATCAACCAAAATACAAATTGCATGAGTATGTCTCATTGCACTGACCTCAAAAAAATGAATGCTCAATTAAAAAAAATCTTCATATAATGGTATCAGGAAAACTTAATCATCCACAGAACAGATAGACAATCGTTTTGATGAATCCGACAATGGTCGGCAGTTGATCTGGCACAATAAATAAAATCTCTACATTATCTCCAAAATAAATTGGCACCTAGTTTGCTTACTTTCTGCCATTCAGAGAAAAATGCCCGATTAAACCTTGCAAGGTTAAAATATCTAGTAGACAGAAATGCTGGAGAAACTCAACGGGTGAGGCAGCATCTATGGAGCGAAGGAAATAGGCAACGAACGTTTCAGGCCGAAACCCTTCTTCGGCCCGAAACGTTGCCTATTTCCTTCACTCCATAGATGCTGCCTTACCCGCTGAGTTTCTCCAGCATTTTTGTCTACCTTTGATTTTCCAGCATCTGCAGTTCCTTCTTAAACGAGGTTAAAATATCTACAGGTTTTGCTAACTTCTGAAATGATTTTTCATGATAAGACTGCATCAGTATCAACAAAATGACTTTAAACTATGGCGATGGGAGTTGACTGCCCCAAGTAATCTTAAGATTCAAAAGTTTAAGATTTTGAATCAAAGATCATACAGAGTGATATACTTACAGCTTCTATAATCACACCATTTGGAGTTCGTCCACTGAACACAAAGCCCAATTGTTTTGCTGCTCTTACTAGTGCTCCTTCATCTACAAAATAAAATGATAGCATCTTTGTTCATACATTATAAAATGTTATAAAGACGACTTGTATAATGCAACAGTCAGTAATGTTATACACAAATTACCCAACTCCACATATTTGAAACTAAATATCTACAATTGTATGCCACATCAGCCAGCAATATATCCATTGTGTGCAACATACAAACAATGTAAAAAGTGAGAAAGACAATTTCATAGGAGGAGCAATTTACTTCATTCACCTTTGGATAGGTCAAAGTATTACTCTTCCAAGCTTTTTTCCACGAGTAGTAGCTCTACTCAATAACCAAAAATCTGTCGTCTCCTATTGCTCTGGTATTTTATTTAATTCACATGTTTAATCAATGTTTTATTATTAATGTTTAATGTTTTATGTATCATTCCTAACTGTCACTGTATGTCATGTTGTCACTTGCGGGCAGAGCACCAAGGCAAATTCCTTGTATGTGAATATGCCAATAAACTATTACACAAACCAGAATTAAGGAATTGTTATTAAGACAATGGGTAAAATGCAATGTGCAGTTGACAAACATACATTTCTCAAAAAAAGTCAATAGTTTAAAAATTGCTAGCCATTACAAAAGATCTTTGTAAATGTCTGCAGTTGGCTGTTTTAATCTGCTATTTCTCAAACCCTATTTGACTAATCCTTTTTTTTTCCCTCCCCACTCTCATCAACTTTTTCCCTCTCCCCCATCAAATTCTACTACTCAATGAAACTAGTGGCAATTTACATGCAGCCTGTTAATATCACAATCTGGAAGACTTCTATGTACACATTTGTTACCGAAAAATTCTTCTGAGGAATGGTTGAGCCATATAGACCAGGAAGTATCTAGGGTTTGGGTTTCAGAGTGATTGGGTATTAGAAATCAACATCCTGCAATGTAGGCAGCTTACTTTGCAAATGTATTATCCTGTTTTAAGAAATGCATTAATTTATTTTAGGTGAAGTAATATTGACACAAGAAACTACAGATGCTGGATTATGACAAAATACAATGTGTTGGAGTAACTCAGCAGGTCAGGCAGCATCTCTGGAGGTCGTGCGTAGGCAATGTTTCAGGTCAAGTCGGAAGAAGGGTCCCGACCCAAAACGCCACCTATCCATGTCCTCCACAGATGGTGCCTGATCCTCTGAAATTGTGTGTCTTTTTATGGTGAAGTAATGCCAGGGTACGCAATCTTTGGATTAAACTTCATTTTGCTCAAACATACACATGGTAGTGAAGGCAAAAATCCCACTCAGTTTACTCCAACCTTTGTTTTCTGAAGACAATTACTACATGGTGGGGATCAATTCCTCAAGTCACTCTGTATCTCACATTAGTGGCATTAATGCAAAGTGATATGGACATTAACTCAAATGGGTACAGTAACACTGTGGCTAAGACTGGTATTAAGAGTCCTTCCTGCTCCACGTGACTAAAGTTCGAGTCGAGGCCAAGCGCAAGCTCGGCAATCGTTTCGCTGAACACCTCCGCTCAGTCCGCCTAAACCTAGCTGATCTCCCAGTTGCTAAACACTTTAATTCACCCTCACATTCCCACACTGATCTTTCTGTCCTAGGCCTCCTCCATTGTCAGAGTGAGGCCGAACGTTAATTGGAGGAACAACATCTTATATTTCGTTTGGGCAGCTTACATCCCAGCGGTATGAATATTGACTTCTATAACTTCAAGTAACCCTTGCTTTCCCTCTCTCTCCATCCCTCCCCCCTTCCGAGTTCTCCGACCAGTCTGACTGTCCTCGATTACATTTTATCTCTGTTTGCCTTGTTGTTATCTTCTCCTAGCTAATAATAATCTATTCTATATTTTCTTTGATATCCATCCCGTTTGTCTCATTTTCACTTCCTTATCTCTGCATCTCCTTCTCCCCTAACTCAGTCTGACGAAGAGTCTTGATCCAAAACGTCACCCATTCCTTCTATCCAGCATTGTGTGTCTATCTTCGGTTTAAACCAACATCTGCAGTTCCTTCCAACACTACTCATCAAAATAACTCTTTTGAGGTATCAGGGGAAATACTGGTGTCTAGCATTTTTTTTTAAAATCACACCACATGGAAATGTATTCACTTTCCCTTGCTGAAGTAATTTAACATAACTAAGCAGCTTTAATTACAAATAATGTAAAGATCTTACGGATAAGTGTTCCAAGCAATTAGACAAAATTTAGTAGCCCTCTGGGTACCTATAATCTGCAGTTTTGGAACTTGGATGTTTTTTTTTAAATGTATAAACTGCCAAATAAAACAGCACTTTAGAGGCAGGTCCTTGAATCTCACAATGCACATTAAACAGATAAAGAACCAATACAAAAATCCAACCTCATTTAATATAGTTTATCATTTTATGACCACTGAAGATGCTATGTTATTTTCAACATTTTTAGATCATTCCTATGTGTTATGGATTTGTTCAAGTCACCAACATCCAGTATATGACAATACGATGAAAATAATAATGCCACAAATGCACTAGGTATTAGTGACTTGGAAGTGTCTATTACTTGCAGAAGTAGGTGATCGTCCTACTTTCAACAGTAGTATTTTTTTTCATGTACAGTGCCCTCCATAATGTTTGGGACAAAGACCCATCATTTATTTATTTGCCTCTGTACTCCACAATTTGAGATTTGTAATAGAAAGAAAATCAAATGTGGTTTAACTGCACATTGTCAGATTTTAATAAAGGCCATTTTTATACACTTTGGTTTCACCATGTAGAAATTATAGCTGTGTTTATACATAATCCCCCCATTTCACGGCATCATAATGTTTGGGACACATGGCTTCACAGGTGTTTGTAATTGCTCAGGTGTGTTTAATTGCCTCCTTATATAATGCAGGTATAAGAGAGCTCTCAGCACCTAGTCTTTCCTCCAGTCTTTCCATCACCTTTGGAAACTTTTATTGCTGTTTATCAACATGAGGACCAAAGTTGTACCAATGAAAGTCAAATAAGCCATTATGAGACTGAGAAACAAGAATAAAACTGTTAGAGACATCAGCCAAACCTTAGGCTGACCAAAATCAACTGTTTGGAAGATCATTAAGAAGAAAGAGAGAACTGGTTTTGCTTACTAATCACAAAGGGACTGGCAGGCCAAGGAAGACCTCCACAGCTGATGACAGAATGATTCTCTCCATAGTAAAGAAAAATCCCCAAACACCTGTCTGACAGATCAGAAACATTCTTCAGGAGTTAGGTGTGGATTTGTCAATGACTACTGTCTGCAGAACACTTCATGAACAGAAATACTGAGGTTACACTGCGAGATGCAAACCACTCGTTAGCCGCAAAAATAAGATGGCCTGGTTACAGTTTGCCAAGAAGGACTTAAAAGAGCAACCACAGTTCTGGAAAAAGGTCTTGTGGATCAGATGAGATGTAGATTAACTTATATCAGATTGATGGCAAGAGCAAAGTATGGAGGAGAGAAACTGCCCAAGATTCAAAGCATACCACCTTATCTGTGAAACACAGTGGTGGAGGTGTTATGGCCTGGGCATGTATGACTGCTGAAGGCACTGGCTCACTTACCTTCATTGATGATACAACTGCTGATGGTAGTAGCATAATGAATTCTGAAGTGTATAGACACATCCTATCTGCTCAAGTCCAAACAAATGCATCAAAACTCATTGCCCGGCGGTTCATTCCACAGCAAGACAATGATCCCAAACATACTGCTACAGCAACAATTTCGTTTTTCAAAGCAAAAAAATTGTAAATTCTTGAGTGGCCAAGTCAATCATCCGATCTAAACCAATTGAGCATGCCTTTTATATGCTGAAGAGCCCACAGAACAAGCATACGCTAAAGATGGCTGCATTACAGGCCTGGCAGAGCATCATCAGAGAAGACACTGGTGATGTCCATGAATCGCAGACTTCAAGCAGTCATTGCATGCAAAGGATATGCAACAAAATACTAAACATAACTACTTTCATTTATATGAGATTGTTGTGTCCCAAACATTATGGTGCCCTGAAATGGGGGGACTATGTATAAACACTGCTGTAATTTCTACATGGTGAAACCAAAGTGTATAAAAATGGCCTTTATTAAAATCTGACAATGTGCACTTTAACCACATGTGATTGTTTCTATTACAAATCCCAAATTGTGGAGAACAGAGACAAATAAATAAATGATGGGTTTTGTCCCAAACATTATGGAGGGCACTGTGCATGGGAAAAAATACCACTGTTGAAAGTAGGCTTGCCTTTATAGGATGATCACCTACTTCTGCAAGTAATGGACACTTTCGCGCCAACTCTCGGACACCTCCTCCTACTTACCCCTGGACCATGACCGAACTGACGAGCACCAGGCCACCATCTCGAGCACCATAACCGGCTTCATCAACTCCGGCTCCCTACCCCCCAGAGCCTCCAACCTCATCGTTCCCCAGCCCCGCACAGCCCGATTTTACCTTCTCCCCAAAATCCACAAACCCGACTGCCCCGGCAGACCCATTGTCTCTGCCTGTTCGTGCCCCACCGAACACATTTCCACATACCTTGACTCCATCCTATCCCCCTTTGTTAAATCCCTCCCCACCTATGTTCAAGACACCTCAGACACTCTCCGTCGGCTCCGCACATTCCGTTGTCCAGGCCCCCATCCTCTCATCTTCACCATGGACGTCCAGTCACTATACACCTGCATCCCCCACCAGGATGGTCTCAAAGCCCTCCGGTACTTCCTCGACCAGAGGAGCAACCCATACCCATCCACTGACACCCTCCTCCGCCTAGCGGAGTTGGTCCTTATTATTTAAAAAAGACCAGTCTGAAGAAGGGTCTCGACCCGAAACGTCGCCTATCTCCTTCGCTCCTTAGATGCTGCTGCACCCGCTGAGTTTCTCCAGCTTTTTGTGTAACCCCATAACACATAGGAATGATCTAAAAATGTAGAAAATAACCTAGCATCTTCAGTCGTCATAAAAATGATAATCTATATTTAATAGTGCCTATGGAACTAACATTGTTATTAATAACGAATGAAAATGTGTTCTAATTCACATGAATATTTTCATAGCTGAAGTTGGAGGTGATCTCTGGCAACAGCACATCTCTACCAGATGAACTCACTGCATTTTACACCCGTTTTCAGCACCAAGGTGTTTCTCCTTTCGCTTCCCCCCACCCCCCATTCCCTGTTTGCTTTGTCCCATACATTTCAGTGGTAGATGTCAGATCTGCTTTCATGGGGCTGGATGGAGACGCTGGATAGATTCTGACACAGTGTGCCAATCAAATGGCCACGGTCTTTGCCAACATCTTCAACCTCTCACTTCAACAGTCCACTGTCCCACATCTGCGCGATTAAACCTCCATCCAGTCCTCAAGGAGAATGAAGCGACGTGTCTTAATGCCCACAGCCCAGAAGCTCTGACATTGAACATAAAGAAGTGGTCTCAAAGAGTACTAATGGCCCACATTAGCAACAGTTCCCCCAGACAATCTAGAACCTTTGCAATTTGCATGCAGGAAAAATAGGCCTTTAGAGTATGCCATTGCCCGTTCATTACATTCTGCTCTGGATCAACTTGAAAATAAGAACACCTTTGTCAAGATGCTATTCATTAACTACAGCCTTTGACGTATCCATCTGCAACTCACTTCTGAACTTCTTGATTGACCGGCCTCGGTAAGTTAGTAAGACGTGATATTTCCTTCCCCATGACCCTCAGCACGGGTGCCCCTCAGGGTTGAATACTTAGTCTACTGCTCTACTCCCTGTACATCCATAACTGTGTAGCCATGCAGAGCTCCAATTTGGCCGTTAAATTTGCCGATTACACCACTCATGTCAGCCAGATCAATAACAAATGGATCAAAGCTAGATGAGTGATGGCACAAACTGTTAGTATCCTCAAAGTGCAATGCAATTTGGCAGCACTAGATACTTAAATTGCAACACTACCATAATTTAGTTTAAATATCCTAACATAAGATTTTGATTAAGTTCACAAGTTTGTGCTTGGAACAGTGTGGAAATAAATCATGTTGAATCATATACAACAGCGCTGCAACCCAGCTGCAACAAAAAAGCATATTTAAAAAATGCACAGGCTTTTAATTAGAGTACAACTATTCAACATAATTCATTTGACTCATTTGGTATTAATTCTTACCTGGGGATGAGGCTTGGTAGATTATCCTGTCAACATCCCTCTCAGGTACAGCCGTATGGCAAATTGCCATCATTGTTAAAAACTCGCAGATCACTGGTGCTGTGGGCTAAAATGTTAAGAAAAGATTAACAACGTTCAGGAAAAGTAAATGTCAGCTAGATTTACTGTGACATTAATATTTCTCAAGAGAAATTGGGTTTTAATTGCATACTTCACCGTGCACTAATGTGATGGTCTTAGCTCAATTCTGCTCATCTGATCTGGAATACCCATTTATAATATACTGTCCCATTTACCTACTGGGGAAATTCACCGCTATATCGTATCTGTGGTTGATTTGCATACACGGTGAAGAGGTATTTGGAGGATACGACTACATTGAGCCCAGGATCACCTTGGCAACAACAAAACCTATGGCAGAATGCCATTCATTGACTACAGCTCAGCCATCAACACCATAATACCATACAAGTATTATTAAACATCTGGACCTTGGCCTGGAGATCTCCATCTGCAACTGGCTTCTGGACTTCTTGACCAGTCGACCAGTCAGTTAGGATTGGTCATAATATTTCCTCCATCTTGATATTCAACACTGGTGCCCTTCAAAGTTATGTGGTCAGTTTATTATTGTCACGGAAGCACAGGAACCTATAATGTTACAGGACAGGAACCTATTTACCATATCAATCTTTGTCATTCCTGTGAAAATCTGTCAGGTCTTCTCTTCCAGGCGGCAACTGAATGTACTTAGATTGATAACTGGGGAGAGTAGTTCTTTTCATAGTGACTGAAGCTACACTGAAGATCCATTTTGATGCCTCATTGAACTTTACTGATAAAAAAACCTGCAATTTTCAACTGGTCATTAAAAACAATTATAATATTTTTAAAAATTGATTGTAAGGGAAGAGTGTAACAGACAGTTTTAATGCTATGGCAAATTTCAAAGGCAACTCATTCTGGCAAAATGTCACATTTGTAGAAAAGCTTAAAGGCAAACTAGGGAAGAACTTTTCAAACAATTTGTATGAATCCATGAGGATCATCTTTCATTTTTCTACTGTGCCCAGTGGCATTTTTTGGATTTGGAGCTGCATAAACAGAAGGTGATAAACGTGAAAAGTCTATTTGGCAGAGAGGTGGCTCCATGTGCTTACTTATTACAGGTGACCATAAATTTCTGCTCACCATTGCAGGCTGGAAAAAAAAAAGAATCCCTAGGTATAATAAGAGCTTTGATGTGGATATATATTTCTATGGAAAGATGCGAGATAGTTTTTATTGTTTTTTGTTTTAACACTTAAAGTTTTGCAAATTTTACCAATGAACCTGTAACATTATTTTTACAACTACTGAGCAATTAGTTTAGTTTAGAGATACAGCATGGAAATAGGCCCTTCAGCCTACCGAGCGCTTGCTGACCAACGATCACCTATTCACTAATTCTATGTTATCCCAGTTTCGCGATCCTACACACTAAGGGCCATTTACAGAAGCCAATTAACCTACAAACCTGCATGTCTGCAATGTGTGAGGAAACTGGAGCACACGGATAAAACCCACACGGTCACAGGGAGAATGTACAAATGGCATACAGACAGCACCTGAGGTCAGGATCGAACCCGTGTCTCTGGTGCTGTGAGGGAGCAACTCTGCCACTGTGCTGCCCCCTATGATTTAAAAAAAATAAAAATCGATGATGCAACACGGAATATTAAATGAATTTACATCTTAATTTACATCTTAAATTAGAAATTAGTTCATTGGGAAATTGAGATTTAGCTGATTGCGAAATTAATTTCTCATCAAAAAATTAAAATTCTGTGACATGTCAGATACCACAGCTGTGATTTTTTTTCGACTGTTACTGAACAGATGGGTGACCGGTAAATGATGAAAATCCTGAGCTTCATCACAAATGGCATCCAGCCAAATGCAATATTTATCTTAGAGTATTGACAGAGTTAAATTGCCTTTAACAACTTCCAATCGTGAAAATCACATATATGACTAAATGACAGTGTATGTTAAACATTTTACTTATAGAAGTGCCCCGACAAAATATATAACTCGAATATTGGATTCAATAAATTGGCAATTAATTAATGCTTTGTCTGAAAAAAGCCCTTTGGTGATGCCCCCTGGTGGCAGTACTGATGTATTTAAATTAGATCACACGTTAATATTTTGTTTTTATTGTTGATGTTGAAGCCATGATCTTCAAACTAAGAAATCAAATGTTACTTCACATTTTAAAAATGGATCACATCAGGTATGGTATTTGGACCACAGGGGCAGATCCAAGTTATGTAATTGCTATAAATGTTAAACTATATTCCATAGCATTCTGAGGATAGCAAGCTATATTAATACACATTATGGAAACTACATATGTAACACACTCCTGTACAAAAAGTGCCACCCATGTTAAGAAGAGATGGGAAACAGATGGTGGCTACTACTGACAAGAATTCAGATGCAGGAAAAGCAGATGTTGGAATCTTAAACAAAAAAAACCCACTGGGGGAACTCAGCAGGTCAGGCAGTATCTATGGAGGGAAGTGGACAATGTTTTGGGTCGGGACTTTTCTTGTGGCAAAAGCAAGTGAGGAAAGACACATAGCTATGGTTGAGCTTGGTTCAGAAAATGGTCTAAAAGGAGAGCACCAGGAATCACAGAAGGGGAGGGAAACAGGAGGATATCACAGCACACCTCGAGAGAAGGATAACTCCTTCAAAGTGACCATAATTTGAGGAGATTTTGCAGTACAGCACTAATAAAATGGAGAAATGCAAGACTGCAGATGCTAGAATCTTGAGCTAAAAGCAAAGTGTGGGAGAAACTCAGGTGGGCAGGCAAGATCTGTGAAGGAAAATAGACAAACTATGTTTTGGTTGGGAACCATGTTTTGACAAGTTTTGTTTGGAAATTGATGGATGTCTGGTTATAATTTCCTTAATACAATCTCAGAATAATTTTTATATTACATTGATCAAACCATGAGTCAAGAGACTGTCATATGGACTGACGACGGAACAATGCAATTCTTCCTTAATACAGCTTAACACAATAATGCAAATATATATGAATCAAAAGTGTATTAAATTAATAACCATAATATTAGGTAACCATAACAGTGTAAAAACCAAAATCAGTAGTGCAACCGAAGACACGCAAGATCATAGTTATTGAGATTAGTAGTGTGTAGTGTTTAAGAGCCTGATGGTTTGTGGGAAGGTGGTTGTTAGGTATGTGATATGGTTAGCACATGTGATGTCTTGTGCAAGTACGCATGCACGGGAGAGAGACTCAGGTGGCGTCCTGGAATAAAGAAGCTTGTTAGTGTACTCCCGTGTCCGAGTGTTATTTTAAGTCTGTTCCAAGCAGCCAAATACACCACAATTGGCGACGAGGATAAAAGAACAAAGAAGAAAAGAACAAGGTCAGCCAAGAAAAACTAAAACAAGTTAAAATAGAGGCTGTATTTGGAAACAAAGTGGAACAGCACCAAGCAAAAGGATTTACCGCCAAATGGTTTTGAATTGGCGCCAAAGAAATAAAAGGTCAGATGGGAAGCAAGAGCGCAAGGAAGACAAGCGGAGCAGTAAGGGTCACCGAGTGCAGCTGGAAGCTAAGAGTGACAGTGTCAACTTACCTGGAAGGTTTTCCAGGGCTGTGGGTCCACGCCAAGCAGCAGCCCCAGACGCCGGGTGAGGGACTAGTACCGTGTAGCCCACGGCCAGCCCCAGTTGCAGCCACAGACGTCGGGTGAGGGCCTAGTACCGTGTAGGCCATGGACAGATCCGGAGAAGCCACCGACGAAAGCCGAGTCTTCAGCCCGACCAGGAGCCGTCAGCCCGGTGGGGAAAGAAAGCAGAGAAAGCCCGGTCGGGAGCAGAGTCAGCCCGACTGTGAGCAGAAAAGAGGGTGCGGCCCTGCAAGATAAACGGACCGGCCGAGTGGGAAAGCCGACCGCGAGAGAGAAGCGGACCCGGCCTCGCGAGAGAAGCGGGACACAGTACTTAGCCAACCCCTGACGGCGGGGCAAAGTCCCGACGCGAGAAAACGCTGGCCGAGAGAGAAGCAGGACACAGCGCTTACCCATCCCCCGACAGCAGGGCACAGTCCCGACGAGCCGAGCAGCCAGGCGGGCTGTGGAGCCAGCGGCGAGCCGAGCAGCAGGTCTAGCAGCAGTCAGGTGAGCCGGAGAGCCAGCAGCGAGCCGAGCAGCAGCCAGGCGGGCCGTGGAGCCAGCGGCGAGCCGAGCAGCAGGTCTAGCAGCAGTCAGGTGAGCCGGAGAGCCAGCAGCGAGCCGAGCAGCAGCCAGGCGGGCCGTGGAGCCAGCGGCGAGCTGAGCAGCAGGTCTAGCAGCAGCCAGGTGGGCCGGAGAGCCAGCGACGAGCCGAGCAGTGGGTCTAGCAGCAGTCAGGTGGGCCGGAGAGCCATCAAGAGCCGAGCTGTGGGTCTAGCAGCAGCCATGCAGGTCGTGGAGCCAGCGGCGAGCTGAGCAGCAGGTCTAGCAGCAGTCAGGTGGGCCGTGGAGCCAGCGACGAGCCGAGCAGCAGGGCCCAGCAGAGTGAGGCCGCGCTGTGGAGCCTCGACAGGCGGAGCAGCGGGGAGCCGGAGGCTTACTTTCCGCAGGGCGTCCACGGGAGACAGCAGGCAAGTCAGCGGAGCATCGGGAGTCAACTTGGCAGCGAGCCAGCGGAGGCAACAGCAACATCTGAGCCAGCGGCAGCAGCAGAGGTCTGGAGTGGCCAGCAGTATTTAAAAGTAACGGTGAGGCACGGGGGAAACAGCGAAAGCAGTAGCGGAGGTCCGGTAAGGCCAGCAGCAAAAGTAACGGTAGGGACAGCTCGAGAGGTCGAGGATGCACCGGAGTCCATAGTGCCGACAAGCTGGAGCGGTGAAATCCTTCATAATAAAAGTCCTGTTTGAATGTTATGTATTATTCACTATTCCTTCACAGTAAAAGCAGGACTGTTTGGATGTAATGCATTGGTCACTGTTATTAATAGTAAATCTGTGTGCATAGAAGGAATATGGTTTAAAATGTTCAAGTTGGCTATTAACCTGAAATTGTGACGTCAGCATAAACATAGGCCACTTAAGCTTGAACCCTCGTCAGGAGAGGGCGGGCACACGACGTCATGGGCAGAGGGAGTGTCCTGGTACATAAGCTCTCTCACCACGAGACCCACCAGGTTTTTACCGGTAGCTGAGCCCGAGGGAACAACCTCGCTCAGCTACAACAACCCTACATATAGTTAGCGCACCCACTATATGTGTGACAACAGAATAAAGAACCACTTGCACCAACCTGATGTCTATTCTTTATTCGCCACGTATGGTGCCGCTACATTGGTGACCCCCGACTGTCCGAATTTAAATTTGGACTCACCTGAAGACGCAGCCTCGGGAGACCTGATGTCTGCAGCCGGCTGCCCAGCCCTGCAGAACTACGCTGCCGCCAACCAGGCCCTGCAGTGAGGTATGTCGCCGCTGCCCCACCAGTTGCTGCAGGAGCTGCGAGCATTGCAGCCTCCTGCCCACGGCAGCCCCGACACACGCCCGACGGCCCTGGGAGCAGAGTGAGTACCTGCCACTCTCCCGCTCCAGACAACGGACCCCGGCTCCGGGCCTTGCACCGGAATGCAACTGACCGGGGACACTGCTCCAGGCCTCACTGGGTCTCCAGGCCCCAGCACCGCTCCAGGCCTCACTGGGTCTCCAGGCCCAGCACCGCGCCAGGCCTCACCACGTCTACAGGCCCCAGCACCGCTCCAGGCCTCACCGCGGCTCCAGCCCCTGCACCGGACCCGGCTCCAGGCCTCACCGCGTCCCCAGGCCCTGCACCGGACCCGGCTCCCGGCCTCACCGCGTCTCCAGGCCCAGCACCGGACCGGGCTCCAGGCCTCACCATGTCTCCAGGCCCTGCACCACGCCTGGCCCCGCCGACCGCTGCACCTGAAAAAGTGGGCTTACCTGAGGCGGCCGCCGAAGCCGCCCTTCAGCTCCTCGCCGGCCTCCAGTCACCAGGTGATTCCTCTTCACCCGGCCGGCAAAATGGCCGCCGCGCCATCTTGAAACAGGCGGCTTCCGACTACAAACATGGCCGCCGCCGGCCGGAAGTGCACTACAAACTTACCTGGCCGCCGTCTACAGCGCCACCTTCTGGCTGGATGCCGTCCCTGCAGCTTCACTGCCAGCAACAGCGCCACCGGCAGTTCGGCTGCTGTCACTGCAGTCTCACCGTCATCCACAGCGCCACCTTCCGGCCGGATGCCGTCCCTGCAGCTTCACTGCCAGCAACAGCGCCACCGTCAGTTCGGCTGCTGTCCCTGCAACCTCACCGTCATCCACAGCGCCACCTTCCGGCCGGATGCCGTCACTGCAGCCTCACCACTGTCCACAGCGCCACCTTCCAGCTGGATGTTGTGGCTGCACGATGAAAACTGGACAATTTGAAATTTAGACACTGGACACTACTTATTATTATTATTATTTTTTTTTTTTTCTAATTGATTTTTTTGTGTGCACTGCAATTAGTTTGTATATTGTATTTGGTTTTCCCTCCATCGTTTTTGGGGGCCGTGTGTCACAGGACACTCTCCCTTAGCTGGTCAAGGAGATGCAACCGTGTCTCTTCAGTCTCGTCGCACCCCTCGGTACATCGGGATCTCACACGCAGAGCGTCAACTGCGCCCGTGTAGAGCACCGTCCCGACCCACGCCCGGGGTGTCCCAGACCTCTTCTGTCCGGCGGCTTCTGCATCGGTCTCCTCGCACCCCTCGGTACATCGGGATCGCCCACGCAGAGCGTCAACTGCGCCCGTGGAGCCCTCCGTCCCGACCCACGTCCGGGGTGTCCCAGACCTGCATGCAGGAGCCTCCCTTGACCAAGCTATTCCTTCCTCCTGTTCTGGGGGGGGTCCTGTGGCGTCAGCATAAACATAGGCCACTTAAGCTCGAACCCTCGTCAGGAGAGGGCGGGCACACGACGTCATGGGCAGAGGGAGTGTCCTGGTACATAAGCTCTCTCACCACGAGACCCACCAGGTTTTTACCGGTAGCTGAGCCCGAGGGAACAACCTCGCTCAGCTACAACAACCCTACATATAGTTAGCGCACCCACTATATGTGTGACAACAGAATAAAGAACCACTTGCACCAACCTGATGTCTATTCTTTATTCGCCACGTATGGTGCCGCTACAAAATGTTGGTTATTAGTATAAATCTATTATTATAAGATTAAGTAATAGTCAGAGAGCTGGATAATCTATTAGAATGTAAAAGGATTAAGTCCAGGGCAGAAAACAAAGTGAGAGAACAGAATATAGTGCACCTGAATAGCATGGCTTTTCAAATGGTAGAAAAGTTGCCCCAGTTAGATTCTGGGTGTCATTTTGAGAAATGGACTGAAGTCTTGGAGGCTGCGTTCATTTCCAATGATATCACTGCAGAGGAGAAGAGGAGAGCATGGTTCATGTTAGGCTTAGAAAGAGAGGGTTATCACACCTTACGTACGTTACTGCGGCCAGCAAAGCCCGCAGATAAAACGTACGAGAAGTGTAAGGATGCATTAATGGCTCATTTCTCGCCAAAATCTCCAAAAGGCAAGGAGCCTGAACTAAAGAAGGCAGGGAGTCCCTCAAAGGACAAAAGTCATGGGCAAAGTGACAAAAGTCAAATGCAAAGGGTCATTGCCATCCAGAGGACAACCCTAACTATTCAAACTGCATCCTGGGATGTCAGGACTGTCTTATGAACAAAGACTGCATAGACTCGGTTTATACTCTCTAGAATTTAGGAGATTGAGAGGGGATCTTATAGAAACTTACAAGATTCTTAAGGGGTTGGACAGGCTAGATGCAGGAAGATTGTTCCCGATGTTGGGGAGGTCCAGGACAAGGGGTCACAGCTTAAGGATAAGGGGGAAATCCTTTAGGACCGAGATGAGAAGGAATTTTTTCACACAGAGAGTGGTGGGTCTCTGGAACTCTCTGCCACAGAGGGTAGTTGAGGCCAGTTCATTGGCTATATTTAAGAGGGAGTTAGATGTGGCCCTTGCGGCTAAGGGGATCAGAGGGTATGGAGAGAAGGCAGGTACGGGATACTGAGTTGGATGATCAGCCATGATCATATTGAATGGCGGTGCAGGCTCGAAGGGCCGAATGGCCTACTCCTGCACCTAATTTCTATGTTTCTATTCGAGGGTATGAAGGTACAGAGAGTGATCCGGAACAAACAGAAGGCAGCAACGGTAATACAAGCAGCATTTAAAATGCACAGAGTATACCGTCCATACAGGGCAATTAGAGATTGGCAGCTATAATAGTACAAACCCACTATAGGGCACACCTTCAAATGGAAAGTGATCACAAAATTTACATGAAAGTACACAGCAGCGTTGTGCTGCTTCATGCTGCCTACCGAGGAATGGTTGTTCGAAAGCAATTGCGGTGCATGCACAACTTATTATCAGATGCATAAACAGCATCAGTATTTCAAGAAACTACGCTCGTCTGCCATTGTGGTACAGCAACGATACAGAGCTTTCCAGATAAGAGATGTCCAAGTGAGACATTATAATAGTTTGAGAAAAGCAGTGGTTTGTATTCAGACCTTCTACCACGGGATTAAAGCCAGAGAATTGGTTGAGAAAATCAAGGCAGCACGCCATATTAAGTCATTCATAATGATGTGCATTACAAGAAAACATTTCTTGATGCAAAAGGTGGCTGTAGTCACGCTGCAAGCAACATACCGTGGTTACCGATCAAGGGTACGCTACAGAGCTATGCGACAAGCAGTCATTTTGATCCTGGGATGGTACAAAGCATGCAAAATAGGGCATTCCCAGTTTGTGCAATATCAGTCAATGAGGTATGCAACTATTACCATTCTGCCTGCATACAAGAGTATGGTGGTTAGGCAGTGGGTTAAGCAAAAGAGAGCGACTGTAAAAGTGCAGTCAGTACTCTCTATGAATTGGTATAGGAAAGACTTAAGAAGACGACAGAAAAGGCTTAAACGATACAAAAGGCTTAAACGAGATAGGAAAGACTTCCTCAAACTGAATTATACAGCAATTGTAGTGCAGTCTCACTACTGTGCTTATGAAGCAAGAAAACAATACAGAGCACAAATCAAAGCCACTGTTGTATTGTAAAGACAATATAGATCCTACTTCTTGATGAAGAACCTGAAAGGTGACTTAAGAAGACAAATAGATGAACAACAGAAAAGGCTTAAACGATACAAAGAATGGTTAAATAAATGTGTGACAATGAACTGCTAATAGAAACGTTTAAAGAAGAGAGGCTTGTCGGTCGAGACAAAAGTATGCAGGACAGGACCGATTGCGATTAGGACACTTCACTATCGTCAAGCATGGAGCCTCCTTCACTGAGCAATGGGCAAATGGTTATGCATTGCAGTCTCATTAAACGACAAGAGCAGATAAATACGCAGCAAATGGAAATTGAACAACAGAGGAAGCTGCTAGAAAACAAAAACTTGCAGCCATGGGTCAGATCCCACCTACAAAGAGGAAAACAAAGCAAATACATGAACCAGAAAATGAAATGCAGAATATCAGGAACAGGAAGAAATTTGCAAATTGGATTAGGACATTTAAAAAGGGAAGAAGCAGAGATGCAGGCAGAGCTAGAGCGATTAGAAAGTGTACGCAATTTACACATAAAGGAACAGAAAATGATAACACATAAAGCAAGGGGTAATGGATTTGGTTTAAGGGAGATGGGTGGAATGAAAACATTATTAGTGTTGGCTTAGATAGGATTATTACAGTTATAAGGATATAGTGTAAGATGAATGTAATAATACCATTTTGCAACAGTGTATTAATCAATTATATTTTAGGTAAAGAGCATATTACTGTTGTTTAGATATGATTATTACAGTTATGAGGATGTATTGTGAGATTACTGTAATAATACAATTTTAGGTAAAGAGCATATACCGTGCAGATTAAATTGAGTTAAAAGGGGAGGAGTGCGGTTAATGTAATAGAAATGGTGTTACCTGCCTCCAGGTTAAAGGGGGAGGAGTGTGGTGTTTGTAATAGAAATGGCGTTACCTGCCTCCAAGTTAAAGGGGGAGGAGTGTTAGGTATGTGATATGATTAGCATATGTGATGTCTTGTGCAAGTACGCATGCGCGGGAGAGAGACTCAAGGTGGCGTCCTGGAATAAAGAAGCTTTTTAGATCTGTGGAATTCTCTGCCACAGAGGGTAGTTGAGGCCAGTTCATTGGCTATATTTAAGAGGGAGTTAGATGTGGCCCTTGTGGCTAAAGGGATCAGGGGGTATGGAGAGAAGGCAGGTACAGGATACTGAGTTGGATGATCAGCCATGATCATATTGAATGGCAGTGCAGGCTCGAAGGGCCGAATGGCCTACTCCTGCACCTATTTTCTATGTTTCTATGTTTAGTGCACTCCCGTGTCCGAGTGTTATTTTAAGTCTGTTCCAAGCACCCAAATACACAACAGTGGTGTTCTTGAATCTGCTGGTCATGACATTCAGGGATCTCTAACTTCTTCCCTATGGTAGTAGCAAAACAAGAGCATGGTCGGGATAGTTAGAGCAAGAAATGGTGCCAATTCATACTGATGAGGATCCAATTGGGGAGGATGAGCAGAAACCCAGTTTTCAGTTTGATACATTTGGAGGGGATGATGGTGTTGATTTGAACACCAAGCTGTAGGTGAAGAACGATAGCCTGATGCACATGTATTTGGTGCATTTGCACTTTGAGGACCCTCAATTCAGTACTACATAAGAGATTATTAAACAAATTAGAGTATTGGTGGCAATATGCTTAGCTTGAGAATTAATTGATGGACATAAAACTATAGGAATAAATGCATCATCATTTTTTTGCTTTGGTGCCTGTAATCAGTTTGGCATTCCAGGAATTGCTGTAGGGTCTTGGCTGTTCACGACCTATATTAGTAATATGAGTGAAGAGAACAAGTGTACTATAACTAGGTTTATTGATGATACAAACCTAAGCAGCAATGTAGACTGACAGGAGCATACAGAGGGGATTTTGGGAGATATCGATAGTTTAAATGACTGGATGCCATGAAATATAATGTGGAAAAATGGGAGGTCACCCAGTTGGGTAGAATAAAAATAGAACAGTGCAATGATTTTTTAAATGGCGAAAGAATGAAGAATAGTGGGTTTTAAGAGAGGCTTCCATAGCGTTGCACATCACCACCTGCACGTTAACTTTCAGCGAAACTAGATAATTCGGGCAGCATATGGCTTTATTGCAAGAGGAGTTCAATACCAGAGTGGAGACATCTTGCTCCAATTATTAGGGCAAGACAGGGCGAGATCATATCTGGAACATTGCACAGGTCTTGTCTCCCCATCCACTTGAAATAAAAATAATAGCAGAGGTAAACCTGAGATGGCGGGTGAAGGAGGAGTTCTCTCATAAAAACCTACAAAACTATAACAGCACTTAGAGGCAGAGTCATAGAGTGATACAGTGTGGAAACAAACCCTTTGGCCTCACTCGCCCGCACCAGCCAACAATGTCCCAACTACACTAGTCCCACTTGCCTGCGCTTGGTCCATATCCCTCCAAACCTGTCCTATCCATGTACCTGTCTAACTGTTTCTCAAACGATGGGATAGTCCCAGCCTCAATTACCTCCTCTGGCAGCTTGTTCTATACACACACCACCCTTTGCATGAAAAAGTTACCCATTGGAATCCTATTAAATCTTCTCCCCTTCGCTTTGAACCTATGTCCTCGGGTCCTCGATTCCCCTACTCTGGGCAAAAGACTGTGCATCCACCCGATCTATTCCTCTCATGATTTTGTACACCTGTGTAAAATCTCCCCTCATTCTCCTGCGCTCCATGGAATAGAGACCCAGCCTACTCAGCCTCTCCCTATAGCTCACACCCTCTCGTCCTGGCAACATCCTCATAAATCTTTTCTGAATCCTTTCAAGCTTGACAATATCTTTCCTATAACATAGTGCTCAGAACTGAACACAATATTCTAAATGCAGTCTCACCAACGTCTTATACAACTGCAATATGACCTCCTACACTCAATACTCCGACTGATGAAGACCAAAATGCCAAAAGCCTTCTTGACCACCTTATCTATCTACGACTCGACCATGCACCTGTACTAGATACCTCTGATCTACAACTCTGCTCTGCTCTTAAAGATAGCGGAGTCAGGGGATATGGGGAGAAGGCAGGAATGGGGTACTGATTGGGGATGATCAGCCATGATCACATTGAATGCCGGTGCTGGCTCAAAGGGCCGAGTGGCCTACTCCTGCACCTATTGTCTATTGAAGGGTGCTTCGAAGCCAAATGCCCTCTTGACTGTGCCATTCAGAATGGTCTCATTTGAAGCCATGACTTCCTTAATTGTTGCTCAACATCAAAATCTGCAAAGGTTGTGTTTCACAGAAGCCTGGGGGGGTGAGCAAACCAACTCCAGGTTTTAAAACCAGGTGCCACTCTGATCCATTAGAAAGTACAGAAGACTGGTTAAATATGAGGTCCCCTAGTTTCTTAAAAGGAGAGGTGCACACATCTGTTAATTTTGAGCAAATGCATATACATAAGGGAGAATAAATTTGACTCAAAAAAGTTAGCCATTCCTTTATCTTTACACATGGCAACGGAATTGTTGTATACTTCTATAATTATCTTGCCCCTACTCTTGCACCTATTGTCTATAACACTACCCAGAGGCCTACCATTTACTGTGTAGGTCCTGCCGTTGTTCGACGTCCCAAAATGCAACACCTCACACTTCTCTGTATTTAATTCCATCAACCATTCCTCCGCCCACCTGGCCAATGGATCCAGATCCTGCTGCAATCGTTCACAACCATCTTCACTATCTGCAAACCGCTAACTTTTATATCATCAGCAAACCTGCTAATCATGCCCTATATCTTCTCATCCAAACCATTGATGTAGATAACAAACAGTAACGGGCCCAGCACCGAACCCTGAGGCACACCACCACTCACAGGCCTCCACTCTTAAGAATCAACCTTCCACCATCACCCTTTGCTTCCTTCCATGGAGACAATTTGCAATCCATTCAGCTATCACTCCTTGGATCACATGAGATCTAACCTTCCAGAGCAGCCTACCATGCGGTACCTTGTCGAATTCCTTACTGAAGTCTACGTACACAACATCTACAGCTCTGCTCTCATAAACCTTTTTGGTCACGTCTTCAAAAAATTCAATCAGATTTGTGACCCCTACATACAAAACCATGCTGACTATCCCTTGCCCATCCAAATGCCTGTATATCCTATCCCTCAGAACCCTCACCAGTAACTTACCAACTACAGATGTTAAGCTCACCGGACTATAGTACCCAGCATTTTTCCTGCAGCCCTTCTTGCAAAGAGGCACAACATTTGCCACCCTCCAGTCTTCCAGCACCTCTCCTGTATTTCAGGATGACTCGTAAATTTCAACCAGGGCTCCCGCAATCTCCTCCGATATATCTGATCAGACCCTGGAGATTTGTCTACCTTGATACACAACAGTACCTTCAGTACATATTCGATGGTGACCCTGACTGCTTCAAGACACTTCCAGTGACAACTCCAATTTCCTCCATCCTACGGTTTTTCACCTCGGTAACAGAGAAGAAAGACTCATTTAGGACCTTGCCCATCTCCTGATGCAGGGAAGATGCGAAGATGATGTTTCAAGAACAAAATTTATTTACTCAGATTAGTGAATCATTACAATAAAGACAGCGATCAATTTCAAAATAAAGGGGGTCAATTTCATCTAGCAGAGGCACATCACTGGCCACCATTTTGCTGAAAGGCAACGAGAGGCGCTGTATGGGCTACCTCTGCATATTTTTCTATTATCTTGAAGGAGGTGGATTGCACTTTATAATGATGATAACCACGACATTTATTTTGAGTCAAACATGTTTTAATGTTTCGGTTGAGCTGACTCAGCTAACCTCCAAAATACTAAGTGATTTTATCAAGTGATTTTATAAGTAGGGAGTTGAATATCTGTTTTGCCAGAGGTTTTTGTCTGAACACAGAACAAAATACTTCAGGATGTATAAGAACTAATAGCTGTCTATTTATCTTGAATTCTAATTCCACCAAGAAAACATAATTTATCTTTGCTCCAATCTATGACTCTAGTTATATTGTAAAAGCTAGAGCAGAGAGTGATTATGCTATTGTCTGGAAATCTAGAGGTTGGGTAACCTAGAGGAAAACACCCACAACATTAATAACTGTCAATCTCAGTTTGAGAAGAAAAACTTAAAATGGATAATATATTTACAATAATTATTCTCCGAATCCTCTCAGCATGCAATAATACCCTGTTGAAATTAGTATATCCACACACTTTACAAATTAGACGTCACCAATGTCATATAAGATTAAAATAGTTTGATTTTGAAACAAACTTTGTTTTCAATCAGACAATTTGTACTTTGATTAAATAGGATTAGAGGGGACGTTGGAATGCCCTGATACCAAATTACAAATTAATACCAGTCAAAGCATTGTTTAAAAACAACATTTTCCTAAAAGGTCAATCTGTTTCACTGCACTTCCATACTGATAAAATATTTTGCAGCATCAGGGGTTTAATTTAAATTAATATTCAAACTTAATTTTGTACGTCTCAACTAACGGCGCAATGACAAGCATGGGACCACAGGACTGAAATATAAATCACAGCTAAAAATGGTTCTGTGCACAGAAGTCGTATGAACCTTGAAACTCTACCTGATGGACACCAAGTGCATCTTCACCAGGCAACTTGCAACTGATAACAATTAGGAAGGCTACCAATGGCTGGACAAATTACCAAGCTAGTCTTGTACTCCCGTGTAACCAAGAGTTTAGTACGAGAAAGTGATGTACTCAGTAAGTGTGTCATGCATTCATTCAGGCAACATTGTACTTCATAATTCATTTAAAACTATATGACAACAGACTGAGTTCAAGCAAAATGCAAATTATAAAATCAATAACACATTACTTACATGATTGCCCTGAAGATTTTCCAGCAAAGAAGAATCTTGAAATGCACTTTCCCCATTTATTGGATCACCTTGCCTTGAATGAACAAGAAAATGAGAAGAAATATTCAATATGCATCCAATCTACATCACCTAGACATTTAAAAAAATGTTAAAGTACAGTAAATGTGTTTCAAATAGCAATATAGAAAGTCCTCAGGAAGTAACGTTATCCATGCGAAATCTTTAGCCAGGAAGAACTGCATATAATTGCTGGAAGATTTCACTGACCAGATTACTTTTCTAATGGCTACAATAATTCATTTCCAAAAGAAATCAATATTATATAATGAACCATTAACTATCAATTGTCTAAAGACCGTTTTTCACCTCCAAACTCCTAGAGGGGGTCTAAATTGTCTAAAAGCATAAAGGCAGTTGTTACATCAAGTTAACCTGGGGGAGAAAACATTTTTTTTTTGGTTCTGCGTATCTTAGCACCCGTTGGGAAATTAGCCTTTTCATTTGTCAGCCTATTTTTCATTCTCCTGAGCATATTTCTCCCCAGCATAAAACTACTCCATATGACATTAATAACACTGCAGCATCTATCAGTATAATGTTTTCAAATTTATTGGTCTACAAAATGACATTTCTACTTTTAGAACAACCAGGTTTCACTAACCGGGTTTTCCTGAAACAGGGTTAAAGTGCCTTCCATAATGTTTGGGACAAAGACCCATCATTTATTTATTTGCCTCTGTACTCCACGCTTAGAGATTTGTCATAGAAAAAAAAATCACATGTGCTTAAAGTGCACATTGTCAGATTTTAATAAAGGTCATTTTTATACATTTTGGTGTCACCATATGGAATTTATAGCAGTGTTTATACATAGTCTCCCCCATTTCAGGGCACCATAATATTTGGGACACAGCAATGTCATGTAAATGAACGTAGTCATGTTTCGTATTTTGTTGCATATCCTTTGCATGGACATCACCAGTTACTGGGTGTCTTCTCTGGTGATGCTATAGCCATCTTTAGGTTATGCTTGTTTTGGGGGCTAGTCCCCTTCAGTTTTCTCTTCAGCATATCAAAGGCATGCTCAATTGCGTTCAGAACGGGTGATTGACTTGGCCACTCAAGAACTGGCCATTTTATAGCATTGAAAAACTCCTTTGGTGCTTTAGCAGTATGTTTGGGTTCATTGTCTTGCTGTAGAATGAGTTTTGAGGCATTTGTCTGAACTTGAGCAGATAGGATGTGTCTATACACTTCAGAATTCATTATGCTATTACCATCAACAGTTGTAACATCAATAAAGATAAGTGAGCCAATACCCTCAGCAGCCATACATTTCCAGGCCATAACACCCCCACCACTGTGTTTCACAGCTGAGGTGGTATGCTTCGGATCTTAGGCAGTTCCTTCTCTCCTCCATGTTTTGCTCTTGCCATCACTCTGATATGTTAATCTTCATCTCATCTGTCCACAGGACCTTTTTCAAGAACTATGGTTGCTCTTTAAAGTACTTCTTGGCAAACTGAAACCTGGCAATCCTATTTTTGCGGCTAACCAGTGGTTTGCATCTTGCAGTGTAGCCTCTGTATTTCTATTCATGAAGTCTTCTGCGGACAGTGGTCATTGACAAATCCACACCTGACTCCTGAAGAGTGTTACTGATCTGTCAGACAGGTGTTTGGGGATTTTTCTTTATTATGGAGCGAATTATTCTATCATTAGCTGTGGGGGTCTTCCATGGCCTGCCAGTGCCTTTGCGATTAGTAAGCTCATCAGTGCTCTCTTTCCTCTTAATGATGTTCCGAACAGTTGATTTTGGTCAGCCTAAGGTTTGGCTGATGTCTCTAACAGTTTTATTCTTGTTTCTCAGTCTCATAATGGCTTCTTTGACTTTCATTGGCACAACTTTGGTCCTCGTTGATAAACAGCAATAAAAGTGTCCAAAGGTGATGGAAAGACTGGAGGAAAGACTAGGTGCTGAGATCTCCCTTATACCTGCATTAAGGAGGCATTTGAATACACCTTAGCAATTACAAACACCTGTTGTCCCAAACATTATGGAGCCCTGAAATGGGGGGATGGGGGGGGGGGGAGGATATGTATAAACACTGCTGTAATTTCTACATGGTGAAACCAAAATGTATAAAATGGCCATTATTAAAATCTGGCAATGTGCACTTTAACCACATGCGATTTTTTCTATTACATATCTCAAATTGTGTACAGAGCAAATAAATAAATAAATGATGGGTCTTTGTACCAAACATTATGGAAGGCACTGTATGTAAATGTACTAACGCTAAAACAACAGGGTCTGCCCCTCAGAGACTGTTTTACCAGTGAAGGTCACTCTCAGTTTCCTAAACTCAGACTCGCTGTTGCTGCAGGCTACATCTAACAGATTTCTGCTCATTGCTGTATTAGTATCACCCAACCTGTGTGCTCAGGGATTGAAGACTTCATTTAACTTTCCTGCTCCTGTGTTTTGAAGGCCGAGTGTTAATGAGCATTTGCCTGCATTATCAACATTCAGAGACAGCACTCATGTATTCGCAACCTCCCTGACAACCTTGGTTGTAGCCATGGTGCGAGCGTCTCCATCGATGCCTTCCTGCAGGCAATGGTCTTCACCACTCTGCCAGGTCTCTCTACTCCATGGGAGCTCTTTCATCACACAGTATCAATTCATTCAATAGGCCACTCTGTTCTCAGTAGCTAGAGGAGAGTTGCTTGCATTGTTGTTTGTGCCTTTGAGTGGTAACAAAAAGATCCACACCTGCTGGGATGCATGCTGACTTCAGCAAGTTTTGGGGACATATCAATAGGGAGCAAAAAAGAGACACAAAGTGCTGCAGTAATCTGTGGCTCAAGCAGCATTTCTAGAAAACATGGATAGGTAACGTTTTGTGTCGAAATCCTTCTTCAGATTGAAGATGGGTCCAGAGTCCAACCTCCAGAAATGCTGCCTGACCCGCTGAGTTACTCCAGCAGTTTGTGTCTTTTTTTTCTGGTAAACCAACATCTGCAGCTCCTTACGTCTTTCTCTCAATAGGGAGCGATATAGTTTCAACTCTGTTAACAAGGAAAACCTAACAACCTTGCTCTATAATTCTCACGTATGAAGTGTGTACTCTTGTCCAACTTCCAGAAACAGCATTAGGATGATCAGCAACATTGATTTAACACCAAAAATAGCATGGAAGAGTGTCAGTGTGACTCGTGTTAAGTACTGCATGAGCCGAGCCCAGAAGCACATTCATCTATTCAAATAAGAATCTACAAACAAAGCATGTACAGTTTCACCCACTTGATAGGTTGGATCACAAATGCCATATAACCACATAACAATTACAGCACGGAAACAGGCCTTCTCGGCCCTTCCAGTCCGTGCCGACCATTTATTTTTCCCTAGTCCCATCTACCTGCACTCAGACCATACCCCTCCATTCCCTTCCCGTCCATATACCTATCATAATCGTGTCGTCATGATTATGTCTGAGACTTGAAAGTAATCAAGGATTTTCACATGCTTTGGCTGGATTACTGTGCACTAATAATAAAAATTCCTAACAATTGAATGAATGCAAAGAAAACTAACTAGTCTTACCCACAGTCTTCAGAGTATCTAAAATCCTCATGATCAGGAAAATGACTAGTGAAAATGGAGAAAGTAAAAGGAATAAGGAACAAAGCACAAAAGGAGAGAAAACAAGGAAGGCCACAAGCATGTTTTTAAATGTACTCTAATTATTAATTTAAAAGGAAAGCTAAAATTATTACAATGCATAAAATGGTTATACTCAAAATATTGAAAGATTAGTATGTGGTTGAATGTTTTTTTATTGTAAATACAGAGTTTAATTTACATCTGAGACAACAAAATGTTTAGTTTGGTTAGAAATTCAAGGAATGCATTCCAAATGTTATTTCTGTGCAGGCAATGGAATTTTACAACCTACTAAATTATAATTATGATTGCCAATATGCACCTGATCTACCAGAATTTGTTAGTATTTGATTTAAATGCCAAGGTTAGTTGCTGCACAATGGGAGTATGTAATGTTAAAAAGCAATAAGTGGCGCAAGCTTTGAGGAATCTCCAAGATCAAGATGAAAGTGTTTTAAAATGCAATGGTACGTTTTTGTGGTGATGGCTCAATTTTTCTTTCTGCATCCATGAGCAGAATCTGGCAGACATGTTTGCATTCTTTTGGTTTGGTATCAGCTTTTCAATTCTATCCCTGCCCCAACTATGGTACTTGCAAATACACCTTTGGGTAAAATACACTGATGGGCAGGAGGTGGTACTGAGGGAGAGAGAAGGGGGGGGGGGGAGTGGGTAGGAGTAAATGAGAAGTTTATAATTGATAGGCTTGTTAGAATACAAATATTAATTGACACATTTTACAAAAATGTTTCAACAGGATTCTGTTTTTGCAAATTTTGTCGTCTTTATTCTTCAGACTTTCAACTATACAGATTGGTGCTCAGATAAAGACTGATCTAAATTTTATAACAGTAAATTCCTCAGAAAATGTTCAGAAAAAACTCACCCGTAAGCAATTCCTGCTACTGTACATTTCTTAAACTCCATAACATTGCACGTTAAAGTTCCAGTCTTATCTGAGAATATATATTTCACCTGTTGAAATGCAAATTGATAGTTCATGTACTGGTATTAAATTGCGTGACCTTTATTACTTTGAGGCAAAATTAAGTCGGAAATGAACATAATTTCACAAATAACTGAGCACAAATGCACAAAAATTAGGTCGTTTTCAGATATGGAGTGAACTACAGCACTATTGGTGAAGGGAGAAAGGCTGTGGGACACATCGGATTTGCAGAGGACTTGGGTGTATAAAACTGAGAAAAGAGAATTTGAACCTACCGATGGAAATTTTAAACATAAGCTAGTTTGAACAAAGAGTCAGTGGGCAAAGAGCTGGTGGGGGATGGGAGCATTGGGGGAAATGAGGGTTGATTTGGTCTAGAGTATGGGTAGCAGGATTTATAGTTAGAAATTTAGCCATGGGAGGTTGGCCAGGCCAGCACAGTGTAGCTGTAGTTTGCTGTTGACAATATTGCGGCAGAGGAAAAGGCAAAGGATGTTCTGGAGACAGAAGTGTAGCTTGTAGTTACATTGCCTACCAAAGAAAGTCTGGTGGTGGTGTGTTTTGAGGCTAGTGCCTGGAGGAGGGCAGCCAGGGTGGTGCAGCGGTAGAGTTGCTGCCTTCCAGCGCCAGAGACCCGGGTTCGATCCAGACTACGGTTGCTGCCTGTACGTAGTTTGTACGTTCTCCCCATGACCTGCATGGGTTTTCTCCGAGATCTTTGGTTTCCTCCCACACTTGGAAGAGGTACAAGTATGCAGGTTAATTGGCACGATGTGCAAATTTTCCCCAGTGTGCGTGTAGGATAGTGCTTATATACCGGAGATCTCTGGTCAGCGCACACTCGGTGGGCTGAAGGGCCTGTTTCTGCGCTGTATCTCTAAACTAAACTAAACTAAAGGAGGAGGGGGTCCTTAAATGGTTAACTGTTTAATCGTTAAAACAATTAATATTCTCAGTATTTAATTAAGGAGTCGTATTTCATCCATGAAATTATGGCTGGGAACACCTTGGGGTTGGAGGGGTCATGCATGTGTTACTGTGGGAAGTGGGTGACTAAGGAATAGATAATGCCAACATTCCCCAACATGATTAAACACAATTGAATAAAAATAGCTCTTTTAAAGTTTGGAAGCACTACCTGTCCTAGTTCTTCGTTTAAATTGGATGTTCTGGCCATAGCAGGAGTATTGGATGGTTCATATAACATATCAATATCCTAATAAGAAAAAAAAGGGAGCAAAGATAAATATTTTAACTTGTTGGCTATTTTTTAATTAAAACATTATTTCACCAATACTGAAAGTACAGGAGTTTGTGTTACATGCTGTCTTTTTGTCATACTGATGCATGAGACACTTTAATTAATTATTGAGGCTAAATGGATGTTGGAGAGCTTTTTTTAATATATATACACACACCCACAAAATCCGTCAACATTTTCAGAAACTAATGTCAACCTCACATCAAAGTGAATGGACAAAATGTTTCTCTCTATTTTACTCATAATTGGTATCATTCGCGGTATTTTAATCTCAGTTTTTACATGTTTCCAACATTCGGCAATGTGTCTTCATGACTATTAATTGGCACTCACAACTCAGCTTTTCATGAAATCAATGGGAATAAAAAATGCACTCTTAAAAATATGAATATAGAAAATCTAATTACATTACCACAAAAATATGGTTCTCTCTGGAAAACATTTTAAATTAAATTAAAAGATCTCCAAAGAAAGAAACCATTCAATGATAGATCCAACAAAAACTTTCAGTTTCTCGAATGGTTTCAAAACAATTTTAATTTACAGAGACAGCTCCTAATCACATAATACCCCAAGTCCTTTAAATTAAGAACAAAATTCTGTTTAATTTCAGGCAGAAAGCAATGTTGTGAGAAACAACCCACAAGTCTCAAAGATGCAGTTAGAGGGCTTAACCAGAAGCACAGTGAAAGGACAATTTCCAACTTTGTAAAACATGCTGTAAAAGGTATGATGTTATAAACAAACTGTTTAATATTCAGATCATTTGTAGGACTTTGAGAAGACATGATGCATTTTTACTGCAAACTGAAATTTCACACTTACCCAATTAATGAAAAATGCTTGGATGAACTTTACAACTTCTAGTGTAACTAAGAGGCTGATTGGAATCAGGTTATTGAAGAGGATGATGAAAGTTAAGAAGTTCAATCCAAAGTAAGCGGCTCCACTGTCTGTAAAAACAATTATTTCAAGCACAGATCAAATTTTTATTGAGGAAGAATTTGGAATGAATTTGCAGGACTGTAAAGTATGGCAGCTTTAGACCTACCATGTCCACCCTGCCCATTGATCATGCGTTCACACAAATTCTCTATTATCTCACTTTCTGATCCACTCTCTACACATCAGGAACTTTAAAAAAAAAAGCCAATTAACCTACAAACAAGGCACGTGCCGTGAGTAATTACTCAGGGTAGGCAGTCAGTTGGCTTTAAAAAAATCTTAAACTGCGCATGCGCAGATTGTTCTCTCCGTAAGCTGTCAGTCGATGTTTATAAGTCTTCAAAAGCCAAATCTCTTAATAAAGTACCGTATATCCCAGCAATGAAAACACACCCCCATTTTGAGTTGCTAAATTTTGAAAGCAGGCTGGTGGGACATAGTATTTCTCTTGCTCAAAAAAATAAAAATAAAGAAAGCAATTTTCCCAAGGCTTCCAAATCTCCTTCATTCTGAATTACTGAATGGGTGGGGGGTGGAGGGTGACGGCAGGTGGAAAGATGGTGGGAAAAAGTTGAGCACACTGGGACAAGTTGAATCAAGTTGTGATCTTATTGAATGACAATACTTGTTCAAGGGGTTCACAGTGTGTGGGGTGTCTGGTCAGGGGTAAAGTTGCGGGGAGGGCAGGAGTGTCCAGAAGGAGGGGGTCGGGGATCACGCCAGTAACTCACTCACTCACCGCTGCCGCAGCGCTCCGGGCGCGGAGCCACCGCATTGTGGCCTGGGAGGGAAGTGGCTCGGGTGGCTGTGAACGGCTGCTGGGACAGGACAGCGGACGCCACCTCAGTGGTGGCGCCACCTCAGTGCTCTCCGTCTGAACATCTCTCACCTGCCACTCGCCGGCTTCGCTCATGTCAGCTGCTTCCCGCAAATCCTTAATTTCCGACAGCGGAGTAATCTCAATTGGTCCCTTGATGGCGCTGTCGGAATTTAAGGATTTGCGAGAAGCGGCTGAAATGAGTGAGGCCGGCAAGCAGCAGGGGAGAGGTTTTCAGACAGAGAGCACTGCCAGAGTTGAGCGGGGGCAGGCAGAAGGAGCTGAGGTGGCGGCCGCTCGCACCCACCCGAGCTGTCCGGTCCAGGCGGCCGCTCGCAGCCATCTGAGCTATTTCTCACCCAGGCCACAATCCGGTGGCTCCACGCCCGGAGCTTTGCGGCAAGTGAGTTGCTAGCATGTTCCGCGACCCCCTCCTTCTCCCATCCCCAGCGGCGCTGTCCTTTTACAGCCGCAAATGGAGATCAGTTCCATGGAAATCTTCGGCCATTCCCTTGCAGTATGACTGGTTAGACATCAGGAGTAGCCATTTTAGCTATTTCAACAGTGCCACCTCCAGTTACTTCAATTAGAGTTGCGCTTCACTGCCAACATTTGAGGTAGCATCCAAGCCCTGACATTTGCCCAACACCAACCAAACTCATTTCTTCGAGTCATTTTTCCTTGGCGAAGCAAAATAAACACCCTTCCACCACATGAACCTGTCAGTATCAAAAAGCAAACTGTGGGAATACAGCATCAGAATTGGCACTGGGACACAAGAGGAAGGTATGTTTCGAAGGGGATAAATGTAACCCCGATGAGGCCACAACATGATTTAGGATGGTATAGGACTGGGCTGAGCCTGCACCACTATTCAACAAGACCCCAGGCTGTCCGCTCATCCAACAATCTAGTGATCTCAACTTTACATGCAATAAATGACTGAACAGATTATTTTACATCAGACCAAACGTAGACTGGGCGATTGTTTCGCTAAACACCTTCCCTCAGTCCGGCTGGACCTACCTGATATCCCGGCTGCCAAACTAATTCCCCTTCATATTCCCAACACTGAACTTTCGGTCCTGGGCCTCCTCCATTGTCAGAGTGAGAGGGTCAGAGGGACCAAATGCAAATTGGAAGAACAACACCTGCTTGGGCAGCTTACAGTGGTATGAATATTGAGGTCTCCAAGTAACCCTTGCAACCCCCCCCCCCCCCCGCGTCTCTCCATCCCAACCCCACCCGCGTCATTCTAGCTTCAGTTGTATTGTTGAGTCTCATTATCGGTAACTCCTTTTAAGCTAGCTCACAGCTAACAATGGCCTGTTTCCTTTCTCACTGTTACTTTTTTGCATATCTATCATTTATTTGCTCTATCTTTCTCTTTATCACCGTCTATATTTCTCGTTTCTCTTTCCCAAGACTCTCAGTCTGAAGATCCAAAATGTCACCTTTTTCTCCAGAAATGCTGTCTGACCCGCTGAGTGGTTCATGGACCCAATGCAGGTAGAAGGGAAGATGTTTTCTGCCTTGTTAGCGTCAAGGATGGAGACATTTGTCTGCTTTCTAACTGGTGCAGTCAAAATAAAAATTTTAAAAATCAAATTGAAGGAACAGAAGTTGGCTTGTCATCTAATTTTCCTACACTTTCTATCACTATCCTGCTCAATCTTGATTGAGACAGTAATGGAAAATGGAGGTTCAAGTCTGAAGATTGAACAAATTTTTGTGGTAAAATAGTTTTCTTGCTTATTATGTTTAATGATAATAAAAGGAAAAATGATGTTGAGAATTTTCTACTCAATTACAAGTATGAGAGCTCCATAAATCTTTCCAAAAGCGCAGATGAATAAAAGCTTTGTGAAAAAGGTGGTTTAGTAAATGTCTTGAAGGTGCACAAGGATTAGAGCTTGAGACCTTGGGAGCTGAAGGCATACTGAAAATGGTGGAAGATTAACATCAGAACTGATCAGGATGAACATTCATCTCAAAGGGCTATAGGCAACAGAAGATTACAAAAAAAAAGGCCAAAATGAGATTGTAAAAACTTAAATTTATTATAATGAAAGCATTGCTTAATAGACTCAATGCACCTTGGCAAGTGCAGATACGAAATACGACAGACCTAGTCGGGATATTGGGATATAGGCAGAATTTTGGCTTGCCCCAATTTTATGGAGATGAGATAGAATGTGGAAGCCAACAAGAAGTAGGTTAGAAAAAGTTAAATCAAGAGGTAACAAAACAACAGCAGATACCAAGACTGTTCCCAAACAGTCCAATTTGTCACTCATATCCAAGGTGGAAATATCATCACTGCAAGGACTGCAGTGGTTGAAGGACAGATTCAGTATAAAAAGTAAAGTGCTGGAGGAGCTCAGTGGGTCAGACAGCATCAGTGGACGGAAATACACAGATGAAGTTTCGGGTCGGAACCCTTCTTCAGACTTATCAGTCTGGTGTCTCCAGGTTCACCATCAAGGCAACCGTCCTTACCCATTACAGATGTTTATACCCTTAACTGTAAGCATTGCCATTTAATGATCCAAGAATCATTGGTGGCTACATATCTGGAGTTTGCACAGATTTAAAAAGGACCTCAAACATTGCCATTGTGGTTTTCATGGAAGAAAGATTTTCAAAAAAACTTTCAGGAAGTGAGCAACATAAAAGATTTTTGAGATTGCATAGGACAAATATGTTTGCAGCCTATTGGAACTGTGGTGTACATTACTGATGTAAATGTCTTAATTTGTGCGCTAACATAAGAAAAACAGCAACACAATCTCTCAGAATGATGCAAATCTCTACTTGTTCATTACATCCGAGAAAATAACCTGCCAGAGAAAAATTACTCATCCACTTTCTCAGGTTGACTTACTACACTCCCAAGTAGCCTTAGGCTTGCAAATCACATCCTGTGAAATCCCACTCCCATGTTTTTTGTCAATTAAAATGGGTAATGAATGCAGTTTCACTAAAATCCCAGACCACAAGATCAAAATAATTTAAACCATGTGAGAAAATCATGTATTAATTTTCTATTTTGCAAATATTGAGACTACATTGATACTATAATTAGACAATAGACTATAGGTGCAGGAGTAGGCCATTCGGCCCTTCGAGCCAGCACCGCCATTCAACGTGATCATGACTGATCATCCCCAATCTGCACCCCGTTCCTGCCTCCCCATATCCCCTGACTCCGCTATCTTTAAGAGCCCTATCTAGCATTCTCTTGAAAATATCCAGAGAACATAGCAATTTTAATGCTATAATTGTATAATTGTAGCATTTTGTGGGAGAAATAGGGATGGAGAGAATCCAGACCAGCCAGAAGGGGGCAGAGGGAGCGATATAAGGCAGAAGGAAGGTAAGCGGATAAAACAAGAGGAAGGTAGATAGGACCTTGACATACCTTTTTCCAGCTGAAGGGAGAGCAGTGACCCTTGAAAGCTTTGTTTGAAACTATGGTTTACAGAGTTGTCTATTAAAGTTATGGTGGTGGGGGGGTGAGAATGCTGGAAGCTCTCCCATTCGGTTTTGATGCACAGCTAATAGACTCAATATACAAGTATCTACATATAACAATGTACCATTTTCAGCAGATAAACATGTATATTATGGATCATATTGGACATAGACAAGTATTTTGTGCTTTTCTTTAGATTCTTACCAGTGAAGTGAAGATACCAGACTCCTTTACCATGTTTTTTATTCCAAACTGTAGAACCAATGGCACATACTAAAGATATGAAGAGGAGAATACCAAACAAGAAGAGGATTTGTACATTTGTGATGTGTTCCACATTTGACAACTTCAGTGGAGGTCGTGTAGTATTCTGCAAAAAAAATTACATTCAATCACAAACACCTCACTGACCTCCAGAATTAAAAAAAAAGTCACATCAGTTATGATTATATATTTAGGCTCTTTTCGTGCAAGCCAGAGCTGAGCATAATTTTTTTTTTCACACAAACAGTTGACGGAAAGCTGTACCTTTACAAAAATATCTAGCCATAGCATCTTTTCACCTGTACTTTCAAGTACACTCAATTATAAACCTAGTCACAGTTTAGTGGAATAATGTGAATGTTCAATAATTAAAATCCTACGGTTGGCTAACATTTTTTTTAATGGAATGATGAATCCTTCCACAGTCCAAAAAGGCAAAACATCCTTGAACATCGCATTAGCAAAACTTTACCTGCCTGGGTTAATAAAGGAGTAGATTGAAGAAACACCCACATCATTTGTTGACTGTGGGCCACTCTGATAAGTAAACAATAAATTATTAAGGCAAACAAGTTTTGAAGATGTCAAAATGAGAACATGAAATGGAGCTGGCACACAAAGTAAAGTCCCAAGACAGGTATAGAAACATAGAAATTAGGTGCAGGAGTAGGCCATTCAAAATGATCATGGCTGATCATTCAACTCAGTATCCCGTACCTGCCTTCTCTCCATACCCTCTGACCCCCTTAGCCACAAGGGCCACATCTAACTCCCTCTTAAATATAGCCAATGAACTGGCCTCAACTACCCTCTGTGGCAGAGAGTTCCAGAGACCCACCACTCTCTGTGTGAAAAAATTCCTTCTCATCTCGGTCCTAAAGGATTTCCCACTTATCCTTAAGCTGTGACCCCTTGTCCTGGACCTCCCCAACATCGGGAACAATCTTCCTGCATCTAGCCTGTTCAACCCCTTAAGAATCTTGTAAGTTTCTATAAGGGGTTGGACAGGGGTTCTATAAGGGGTTGGTATATCATATCATATACCTATTAAACGTCTGATATTGTATGTGTGTGTATTTGTTCGTGTGTTTATTTCTTTGTGTATAATCACATCTTCTCGAAAAAACGACAAGCTAACGGTAACATTTTTACATATTCCGGTAGAGATTTTATCGGTGAAGTCCAACTTCGCCTTATCTGAAAAATTAATTCTTTATTTCTCGAGATTAATGTTAAAAAATCTGACAAAATGTTGAAAAAAAAGACTGTCTTTCGCTGATGACGTCACAATGGGTCTGTGGGCCTGTCGTTCTTGCTCGCGCTGCGAGTGATGTCAACCCCCCCCCCCGACCACTCCCCCTCGAGCCCTGTACTCGCCCCGGGTCGGCGCATGGCGGAGGGGGTTGCTGCCGCAGGCCGAGCTGAAGCCTGGGGTCCGGAGTGAGGGAGTATTGCGTTCAGGAACCAGCCGCCCCCTATGATACCGCTCCCCCCACACTCCTCAAATTCTACCCCTCTCCCTCTCTGCCGCCCTCCTGCTCCCTCTCTGCCCTCTGCCCTCTCTCCCTGCGCCTGCGTGTTGGGGGCTATGTGTGAGTGGATAGGGTGGTGATGAGGTAAAAGGAGCGAATTAATATTAATATAATATCAAGGGCGGTGGTTAGTGTGTGTGTGACGCCGCAGGCCGCCCCCCTAATTCTGCTCCTAGAACTTATGAAGATTGGCATGGTCATCTTTGTGTAGAACCACATTAAATAGGAGAGAAGTTTAATTAATTCTTAACACTTAACCACCATATTTACTTGCAGTGTATAATGGAAGCTAAGAAATGGAGGCATAGAAGTTATGATGCCTAACATATGAATGACCAATGAGGAGGTCATGGTGATTTTAAAGCACATTAAGGTGTATAAATTGCCTGATCAAGTACATCCTCAGACCTTGTTGGAACTGGGGAGAAAATTGCAGAGATATTTGCATCATATTTATCCATAGCTACAGTTCTGGAAAACTGGAGTTGTTAATGATGGGCCATTATTTCAGAAGGGGAGCAAAGACGAGCAAGGAAACTATAGGCTGGCGAACATGACGTCGGTGATTGGAAAGTTGTTGGAGGGACTCTTAGGGACTGGATCTGGCTGGAGACAGACTGATGTTTGGGATAGTCAGCATGGCTTTGTGTGTGGGTAATCATGTCTCATAGCACATAAAAGGGTTAAGATTAGAAGATTGAGATTACCTACATGTTGGGTTATGGAAAAGCTACAGTAAACAACAGTGTTTTTAGGCCTGATTTAAATGAGGTTATAGTCTGTGCACACCTCAGGTGTTCAGGGAGCTTGTTCAACAGGTGTGGAGCATAGAAACTGAACGCTGCTTCAGCCTTTTTAGTTCTGACCCTGGGAAAACACAGAGTAAACCTGTCCCTGAAGACCTGAGGAGTCTAGGTGCCTCATATACAACATATACAACAAGTAGGTCAGAGATGTATTTTGGACCCAGACCATTCAGTGCCTTGTAAGCCAGTAACATAATTTTAAAATCTATCCTTTTACATACAGGGAGCCAGTGCAAAGATTTAAGGACGGGTGTAATGTGGTCCATTTTCTTGGTGTTGGTCAAGACTCTGGCAGCGGCATTCTTGATAAGCTGCAGTTGTTTAATTGATTTAGGCAGGAAAGAGGACACTGTCTACATGGATTTTAGCAAGGCCTTTGACAAAGTAATTCATGATAGGCTAGTCTAGAAGGTTTGGATCACGTAGTCAGGAGCACATAGAATTCAATTTTGAGATAGCCAAATGGATTCAACATTGGCTTGGAGAAGGAATCAATGGGTAGCTGTGGAGAGTTGTTTCTCCTGATCATCTGTGACCAATGGAATGCTGCAGGGCTTAGTGTTTGGGTCCACTGTTGTTTTGTAGGACAATGTGGTTGACACTGCAAGTAAATATTGTGGTTAAGTGGACAGTGAGGAAGGATATCTAGGATTACAACAAGATCAAGAACAGTTGGGAAGGTGAGCCAGGGAATGGTAAATTAAATTGAAATCTGACAAATGCAAAGAAACATAGAAAACAGGTGCAGGAGGCCATTCGGCCCTTTGAGCCAGCACCGCTATTCATTGTGATCATGGCAAATCATCCCCTATCAATAACCCGTGCCTGCCTTCTCCCCATATCCCTTGGCTCCACTAGCCCCTAGAGCTAACTCTCGCTTAAATCCATCCAGTGACGGCCTCCACTAGCCCCTAGAGCTAACTCGCTCTTAAATTCATCCAGTGACTTGGCCTCCACTGCGCTCTGTGGCAGGGTATTCCATAAATTCACAACTCTCTGGGTGAAAAGGTTTTCTCTCACCTCAGTCTTAAATTACCTCCTTTTTATTCTAAGACTGTGGCCCCTGGTTCTGGACTCGCCCAACATTGGGAACATTTTTCCTGCATCTAGCTTGTCCAGTCCTTTTATAATTTTATATGTTTCCATAAGATCCCCCCTCATCCTTCTAAACTCCAGTGAATACAAGCCTAGTCTTTTCAAACTTTCCTCATATGACAGTCCCGCCATCCCTGGGATCAATCTCGTGAACCTACGCTGCACTGCCTCAATCACAAGGATGTCCTTTCTCAAATTAGACCAAAACTGTACACAATACTACAGATGTGGTTTCACTAGAGCCCTATACAACTGCAGAAGAAACTCTTTACTTCTATACTGAAATCCTCTGAACACTCCAGATCTTACATTCGAGAAAGCATGCAAGATTGCTACCACAAAGGAGATGGCATCAAAGAATGCTCGCGAGTTTCATCCACCACGGACTGCAGTGGCCGTTTACAGTCACAAGGCAGTGCCTGTGGCCAAACCAAGAGGCGCGAAACCTAAACCAAAGTATGGCGGGGAGCCGAGTTCAGCCAGTTGTTATCGTTGCAACGGTAATCACTCATCCCAATTTTGTCAGTTCAAAATGGCCAAGTGCTATAACTGCCAGAAGAAAGACCGTATCGCCTCAGCATGTCGGGCCAAGCTTAAAACAGGAAACTAACAATCTGCGGGAATCAAGCAACAACACCAGAGAGGAGTTCACAAGTTGGAGATGAACTCAGATGGAAATGAACTTGGGTTATAACCATTTACGCACCCAACATCGATTAGCTTACAACCAGCCAAGGCAAGGACTTTCGAACTAAAGTATTGATTAATGAACAGTTAATCGACATGTGTATTGACACAGCAGCAGATTGTTCGGTCATGTGTGAAGACCTGTATGAAACAAAGTTCCCACAGAAACCATTGTTTGAGAGTGAGGTCAAGCTGAAAATCTACTCGGGCGAAGTTTTGGAGAAGTGGACAAATGAACTGTAAAGTTCAGCATAATAGTCAGTCAGTAACACTGCCCATCATAGTGGCCAGCTACAGAAATAAACCAACCCTCTTTGGAAAGGATTGGCTGAGTAGAATAGAGTTGGACTGGAAGAACATTTTCAGCGTCAATTTGTCCAAATTACGGCTTGATAACATCATAAGTAAACATGTAAATATTTTTGCAGATGATTACACAGGAATAACAGGGTACTCTGCACACATTCGACTTAAGCAAGATGTGAGACCTGTGTATTGTTAACCAAGACCTGTACCATATGCACTAAAGGAACAAGTGGAGGAAGAACTCGACAGGTTAGAGCGGAATGGAGTACTCGTGAAGACAGACCAGAGTAACTGGGCAACGCCAATTGTGGCCGTACGCAAGGCCGACAAAACTGTTCGACTATGTGGTGACTACAAAGTCACAATCAACCAAGCTGTTGATATCCGTTACCAACCTCGCAAAATCTGTACCCAGAACTTCGCGGAGCAAGAGTCTTCACTAAACTGGATTTGTCCCAACTCAATGTCAACAATGAAAGTCAGCCGTACTTGACTATCAACAAATAGTCAAAGCTATCAACAAATAGTCATATACAAAGCTGCCATATTGTGTGAAATCCTCCCCGAATATTTTTCAGTCCGTCATGTACAAAATATTACACGGCATTCCCCCTTTGTGTGCAACCAGGGTGACCTACTCATATTCACAAAGGGCATGATAGAACATCTGGAAATCCTGGAGCAAGTTCTCACACGACTGAACTGCCCCAAGGTCAAACTGCGGCAAAGTAAATGCGTATTTGTGCAGTCAGAGGTCTACCTTGGACTCAAATTAGACACCAACGAACTTCGCCCTGTGAAGGCGAAAGTTGAAGCAATAGTGAATGCTCCAAAACGCAACGTGTCAGAGCTAAGATCATTCCTTGGGATGGTGCAGTTCTCTGCATGATTCCTTCCAGATTTAGCAACTGTGCTAAAGCCACTACATCATCTGCTACAAAAAGATGTGAAACGGACGTGGCAAAGGAACAGCAACGTGCATTAGCAAGGAAAACTTGACAAGTGATAAACTCCTTGTTCACTACGATACGACATGCGAGATTAAACTTGCTTGTGATGCTTCAAGTTATGGTGTGTGTGCAGTGATCTCCCACGTAATGAATGATGGACAGGAAAAGCCTGTTGCTTTTGCATCCCACACCCTATCACCGAGTGAATGCAATTATGCACAGATAGAAAAGGAAGCACTCAGCATCGTGTTCGGAATAAAGAATTTCCATCAGTTTCTTCTCGGCAGATCCTAGTGACTGATCACAAACCACTACTAGTGATACTTGGTCTCAAGTCAGCTATACCTTCCATGGCGGCATCAAGGATGCAGCGCTCAGCAATTCTGCTGTCCCAGCATGACTACAAGGTTGAGTACAGAAGCTCCAAGTGCAACGCAGTTGCAGATGCGTTGTCCCGGTTGTCCCATGAGAACTCAGACGTAGGAAGTGGGAACTTAATCTACACACTGCAAGATTGTAGTGTGCAATCAGAAATTGCAGCAGAAACAGAGAAAGACACTGTGCTGAAGTGGGTCTATGAACAGACATTGAACGGTTGGACTGAAATCGATAGTGGATTGAACTCAGTTCTGAACTCAGAGCTGAGGCCTTTCCATAATCGACGGCATGAATTATCATGTGAGCAGGGATGCACTAAGTGGGGTTATAGTGGTTGTACCAGAGTCTTTGAGAAACAAAATTATTAATGAACTTCATGCCGAACATCCTGGCATAGTAAGCATGAAGTCAATTGCCAGAAGTTTCATGTATTGGCCTGGTATTGACAGTGACATTGAGTCACTGGTGAGCAAATGTAGTGTCTGCCAAAATTGCTGGAGTAAACCACCAAAAACACCACTGCAACCTTGGTCATGGCCAAGTAGACCTTTTCTGAGAGTTCATGTAGATTTTTGTGAAAAGGTTAATGACCACTTTCTGGTACTAGTAGTCATTCCAAATGGTTTAGCATATGGGGCCAAGTACTACTACTGAGCGTACCATAGATGAGTTGAGATCAATTTTTGCATGCCCTGGTTTACCGGAATAACTTGTTTATGATAATGGGCCTCAGTTTAGTTCAGAACGGTTCAAAGAGTTCATGCAGCAGATTTTTGTAAAATACACACTTGTTCCCCCATACCATCCAGCCTCCAACGGGGTAGCGGAAAGGTCTGTTAGAATTGTCAAAGATGCTCTCAAGAAACAGGTTTTGCAGGGTAGTTCAAAGCACTGCATGAAACATCATTTGGCTAGTTTCTTGCTGAAGTACAGAACCACACAACACACAATAACGGGTTACTCATTTGCAGAACTGTTGATGAAGAGAAGGCTAAGAATGCACCTAAGTTTAGTTTAACCCAATTTTGCCTTGAGAGTTGGGCAAAAACATTCAAGTCAAAAACGCCATTTTAACTCCCACAAAAAGGAGAGGTATTTCAAGCCAGATGAGCAGGTTTGTGTTCTCAGTCCTCCCAACAAGTCCAGTCGAGACAAATGGGATGTTGGGAAAATAGTGGAAGTGCGTGGAACAAAAAGATACTTAGTTGAAGGTGGAGATAGGATCAAAAGTTGATCAAATGATTCCAGCCAAAGATGAACCAAAAACTGTGCATGAAGTCCTGATCCCTGAGTTTTTATCTGAAAGTGAGACGGAAGAGACCACTGTGATTGAAACACAGTTAGTACAGACAAAGAAACTGAAACCTCTGGTCAAAGTCAGGGTACTAAACCAGAGCCAAACAAGCCTACAGTTGAGTCAACACCTAAACCTGTTACACCTATTACTGTTTGATGATCATGCAGGATCCGTAAAACCAGCAGTCAAATTAGGTTTGTAAGTTAGGTAACTCACTGTAAAAGTAAAACGAAAATGTATAGATACGTAAAATACATATATTATGTTTATCATTTAAGATTTCATGAATACTGGTTTAAATCAAGTATCACAACAACAAAATTGTAACTGAGTACTTAGACTTAATACTTAAAAAAAGGAGAGCAGTCTAATGTATTCATACATATTAATGTATATGTTAATGAGATCGTGTTCAATATAAGCAGGGAATGTTGGGTAATAAATCTCTCTCTCGTGATCCAGGCAACCCGCGTGTTATTCATTCTGCCATCCGGAATATAACAGAGTGGGATTGCAGAGCAGGGCATTCAACATCTCTCTCTGTGAATATGCCACAAACACCACTTTTAGTGCCGATTACATTTGCACTCTCATTCCTGGGAAAACATTGCGTAATGGAAAATATCGTTGCAAAAGGCAAATGTTCACATAATTACCTTAATATCGATTAACAAAGCGATTAATTTTATCAATATAAATTGTCATATGTGTTGACTTTCACTTATCGGGTGTGGAACCTTTGAACTAACTCATTTACAGTGCATTCAGAAAGTATTCAGACCCCTTCACTTTTTCCACGTTTTGTTACGTTACAGCCTTATTTTAAAATGGATTAAAATACACAATACCCCAGAATGAAGAAGCGAAAACAGGTGTTTAGAATTTTTGCAAAGTAATTAAAATGAAATAACTGAAATATCATATTTACATAAGTATTCAGACCCTTTGCTATGAAACTCAAAATTGAGCTTAGGTGCATCCTGTTTCCATTGATTATCCTTGAGATGTTTCTATAAATTGATTGGAGTCCACCAGTGGTAAATTAAATTGATTGTACATGATTTGGAAACACACACACCTGTCTATGCAAGGACCCGCAGTTGACAGTGCATTTCAGAGCAAAAACCAAGCCACGAAGACTAAGGAATTATCCATAAACCTCCGAGACAGGATTGGGTTGAGACACAGATCTGGGGAAGGGTATAAAACAATTTCTGCAGCATTGCAGGTCCCGAAGAGCACAGTGACCTCCGTAATTCTTAAATGAAAGAACTTTGGAACCGCCAGGACTCTTCATAAAGCTGGCCGTCCGGCCAAACTGAGCAATCGGGGGAGAAGGGCCTTGGTCAGGGAGGTGACCAAGAACCCGATGGTCACTCTGACAGAGCTCCAGAGTTCCTCTGTGAAGATGGGAGAAGGACAACTATATCTGCAGCACTGCACCAATCAGGCCTTTATGGTAGAGTGACAGAAGCCACTACTCAGTAAAAGGCACATGACAGCCCGCTTGGAGTTTGCCAAAAGGCATGAGAAACAAGATTCTCTGGTCTGATGAAACTAAGATTGAACTCTTTGGCCTGAATGCCAAGCGTCACGTCTAGAGGAAACCAGGCACCGCTTATCACCTGGCCAATACCATACCTACGGTGAAGCATGGTGCTGTGGGGATGTTTTTCAGCGGCAGGAACTGGGCGACTAGCCAGGATCGAGGGAAAGATAAACGGAGCAAAGTACAGAGAGATCCTTGATCCTGCTCCAGAGCATTCAGACTACGGTGGAGGTTCACCTTCAAACAGGACAAAGACCCAAAGCACACAGCCAAGACAATGCAGGAGTGGCTTCGTGACAAGTCTGTGAATGTCCTTGAGTGGCCCAGCCAGAGCCCGGACGAACCCGATCGAACATCTCTGGAGGGACCTGAAAATAGCTGTGCACCGATGCTCCCCATCCAACCTGACAAAGCACGGGAGGATCTGCTGAGAAGAATGGGAGAAATTACCCAAATACAGGTGTGCCAGGTTTGTAGCCTCATACCCAAGAAGACTTGAGGCTGCAATCACTTCCAAAGGTGCCTCAACAAAGTACTGAGTAAAGGGTCTGAATACTTATGTAAATGTGATATTTCAGTTATTTCTTTTTAATTACTTTGCAAAATTTTCTAAACACTTATTTTCCCTTTTTTATTATAGGGTATTGTGTGTAGATTGATGATTAAAAAAATAAATGTAATCTATTTTAGAATTAGGCTGTAACGTAACAAAATGTGAAAAAAGGGACGGGGTCTGAATACTTTCTGAATGCACTGTGCATATTAAGACCAGCACAATCTAATAATTCTAATTCTATGAAATAAATTCATATTGAAACTTCATAAAGCACTGAACAGCACTGTTACAAAACAGCAATTTTCCACTGGATTCGCATTTGCTAGGTGTTAAGTGGAGGAAATGGAGGTCAAGCACATTTCACATTGAACGAGACAAGCAAATATAAAAATATAGCAGATAAGCAAGCTCCTTCCACTTCTCTTTCCTCTCACATCACTTCTGCAGCATTCTATACACACTTTGTCAGATGTCTAATCTATTTTGGGCAGGGCCATTAAATAAAGATCCAAGAAAAAAGGAAAAGAACATTTCTTCATCCAATCACTCCCTCCCCATCTATCATGGTGAAAAACCATCAAATCAAATCCAAATTTGCCGCCTATTTTCAAATGAGAATTCAGCGACATATGGCATAAACATACCTGCATGAGCTTTGTGTCATGTCCTGTGTAAACCACAACTCCGTGAATCCACTGGGTGTTTCTTATTTGAGCACCCCGCAAAAGGATTTGATCTTGGCCCAAGGGGAATGTGCTGTTAAAGAGACAAGTGAAAATGGCAAATGTCAGCTGAGAAGCATGCACCATAATAAAACAAAAAATGAGACTATTAACCTACATGCATGCACTGATGAAACCTATAGGGACACAGTTGGCCCAAATAATTTTTATTGCTGCAGGTTGTGAAAAATTTCTCGGAGGTTTAATAGAATAATTTTAAATTGAATAGACTTGTTTTTTCTTTTAAGTATAGCAACATTAAAAGCAAACATACGGCATGAATGTGACAATATTGTGATGAGTCTTTTTGGTCTCCAGCTCTTATAGTTCATTGTTGAATCTAATATTAGAGAACAAGGTTGACAACCTCTGCTCTAGAACCTCAGCAGATCTTAATGAGTATAGTATACTAATAGTATAAATTAAATCTCAACAAAATTAATAATTAGCATAATTTTGTAACCTGAATGCTGTGCTTCAACCAATTTCAATGCAAGAAAACCTGTCTTAATTGATAACTGTTTAACAAGAGTCAAATAGAGAATATTCATAATCTGCTTGACAATGTTTTAACATGGTTAATAAATAGACAATAGACAATAGGTGCAGGTACTGATCATCCCCAATCAGTACCCGGTTCCTGCCTTCTCCCCATATCCCCTGACTCTGATATCTTTAAGAGCTCTATCTAACTCTCCTTGAAAGTATCCAGAGAACTGGCCTCCACCGCCCTCTGAGGCAGAGAATTCCACAGACTCACAACTCTCTGTGTGAAAAAGTTTTTTTCTCATCTCCGTTCTAAATGGCTTACCCCTTATTCTTAAACTGTGGTCCCTGGTTCTGGACTTTCCCAACATCGGGAACTTGTTTCCTGCCTCTCGCGTGTCCAATCCCTTAATCTTATATGTTTCAATAAGATCCGCTCTCATCCTAAATTCCAGAGTATACAAGTTCAGCCGCTCCATTCTATCAGCACATGACAGTCCCGCAATCCCGGGAATTAACCTTGTAAACCTACGCTGCACTCCCTCAATAGCAAGAATGTCCTTCCTCAAATTTGGAGACCAAAACTGCACACAATACTCCAGGTGTGGTCTCACTAGGGCCCTGTACAACTGCATAAGGACCTGTTTGCTCCTATATACTCAGCTCCTCTTGTTATGAAGGCCAACATGCCATTAGCTTTCTTCACTGCCTGCTGTACCTGCATGCTTACTTTCAGTGACTGATGAACAAGGACCCCCAGGTCTTGTTGTACTTCCCCTTTTCCCAATTTGACACCATTCAGATAATAATCTGCCTTCCTGTTTTTGCGACCAAAGTGGATAACCTCACATTTATCCACATTAAACTGCATGTGCCATGCATCTGCCCATTCACACAACCTGTCCAAATCACCCAGCATCCTCATAGCATCCTCCTCACAGTTCACACTGCCACCCAGCTTTGTGTAATTTGCAAATTTCCTAATGTTACTTTTAATCCCTTCACCTAAATCATTAATATATATTGTAAATAGCTGCGGTCCCAGCACTGAGCCCTGCGGTACCCCACTAGTCACTGTCTGCCATTCTGAAAGGGACGCGTTAATCCCAACTCTTTGTTTCCTGTCTGCCAACCAATTTTCTATCCATGTCAGTACCATACCCCCAATACCATGTGCTCTAATTTTGCCCGCTAATCTCCTGTGTGGGACCTTAATACATTTATGGATTACACCAAAATTGGTGCAGTAGACAGTGTAGGTGGTTATCTAAGATTACAACTGGATATTGACCAACTGGGGAAGTAGGCTAAGGCCTGGCAGATGGAATTTAACTCAGCTAAGAATGAGGTGTTGCATATTGGTAGATGAAACAAGGACTTGCACGATAAATGGTAGGACCCTGGAGGGTAACACAGACGCCTTTGGAGTGCAATTCCCTGAAAGTGGAGTCACAGGCAGAAAGACTGGTGAAGAAGGCATTCGGCATGCTTGTCATTTATGGTTGGGATAGTGAATATAGGCGTTAGGAAGGAACTGCAGATGCTGGTTTACAACAGAGATAGATACAAAATGCAGGAGTAAGTCAGCAGGATAGGCGGCATCTCTGGATAAAAGGAATGGGTGACGTTTTGACCCGAAACATCACCCATTCCTTCTATCCAGAGATGCTGCCTGTCCCGCTGAGTTACTCCAGAATGGTGTAGCTGTCATGGGAGTTAAGAGAGGATGTTTTAACCATACAAGTAATTGATAAGACCACACTGAGTATAATGCACAGTTTTGATCACACAGTTATAGGAATCATGCTTGCAAAAAAGATACCCAAAGGTGATACTGGGACTGGAGGGATTAAATTATAAAGAGAGACTGGATATGCTGGAATTATTTTCCCCTGGAGCAGAGGAAATGTATATAAAATCATGAGCGGCACAGATAGGGTGGATGGTCACAGTCTTTTTCAAAAAGGGGAGACTGAAATTCTAAATAATATATTTAAGGTGAAGGAACCCAAAGGGAAGCTTTGTCAGTGTATAGAATGAGCTGCCGGAGGAAACCAGTGCAATTGCACTGTTTAAAACATTTTTTGTCAGGTACGTGGATAGAAAAGATTCGGAGGGAGAGTGCGTCAAACGCAAACATTTGAGACTAGCTCAAATAGTCATCTTGATCAGCATAGACGAGTTGTGCCGAATGTTTTGTTTCCATGCCGTTTCACTCTAAAAACAATAATTACTAGAGCAATGCACCAACCGAATACTCACTATCAGCATAAATTAGTCACATGAATGTTGTGTGCTTAATTTTATAGTTACTCTATATGAACAATCCAAATCAACTGAATTTCAAGATATTCAATTTCCAAAATTGATCACAAAAAAATTATAAACCATTCAGACAACAGCGAAATGTTGAGATGACTGCAGAGGATAAAATCAGGAAAGCAGCGATAAAAGGAAAAAGGATCAGTATTTATGCCACGGTGAATAACTTAAATTTTGGGAGAGTTAATTTCACTAAATTCTAAATGTTTATGGTCAGTTATTTTGAAAAATCTGCAAGTAAATAGTAAACGAGCAGTTCTCTCAGTTAGAAATAGTTGGTTACAGACTAAATATATTACTATGAATGTAGAGGGAAGAGCTTTGGACATTTGTTTGATAAGATTCTGCATAATAGATATCAAAAAATGACACCAATGAGAAATGAAATCTTCTAAAGGAACAGCAACCATACCAAGATTGACTATGGGTCAAAGACGAACAGGAAATAGTTTTAGAACCAAAAGTAAAGATAGAATTCTAATTATTAGGGCAGTTTTCACAACAAAGACTTTACTGATAAGTAATCACTTTTAATGCACTGCTTCAATGCAAGAAACCTGGGAGTTGATCCATACAGAGCAACGTTTCACAGAAAGCACCAACTTATTCACCACTGTGCCACGGAACGTTTTACATCTATCCTGGAGAGCAGACAGGAAATTCAATTTAGGGTCATAACCTGACTGCCAGTACAGCGCCATCAGCTGAGAGTAATTCCTTAATATAGGCATTTCAGTTAAAAATGGTTAAAAATGAGGAACACATACTTAGCATAATTCCCAAAAGATTAGTTGGGAGACAAGGAGACTTTTTTTGTTTAAATTCAGCATGGTGTGACCTGGAATGCATTGCAGGGGTGGAATAAAACTATAAAGTAACAATCTGTAAATCTCTTGAAAGTGAAAACTGGTAAGGCTACAAGCAAAGAGCAAGGAAGCAGGACCAATTAGATAGCTCATTCCAAGATCTCCTGCAGCATACAATTCCACAAAAATGCATCAAAAAATTGCTACCTGAAATAAAATGATGCGAATAAATATCTTAGCAAATGCCTCACTTCAGAAGCCAATTCACTTCATATGTTTGGTTCGTCTCCCTAGGTAATAGGTGACATTTCTTTGCAATGTCATTGCAAATGACTCACAGGTCCTGACAAACCATAAGCAACAATTTCAAATGGGGATGAAGTAACTACTCAATCAATCATGAACCTGTAAATACTGCTCAACAAAAGGCTTCACACTGGAACCTTGTGCACAGTGATTTCTTAAGTGCACTGAAATAATCTAGCGGAATAGAGAATCTGTGAAATTACATATTGCATTCATATGAACATGCAAAGATCCACCTAGCTTTAACAATGAATTTACAGGAATAAATATGTGAAATATTATTTGAAGTATTTTATTCATCATGAAAATGACATTAAACACAAATAAGAGAAATTATTACCTGAGTTAATACAAAGGTCATGCCTATAAAATGTTCAGTGGTCAATTGGCAAAGAAGACAATTGCTGCTATGAACAATGGTGATGACAGAATAATAATTAATGGTGAATTCCAACCTTGCTTCAGGCATTCAGAGCCAAAGTTGATTAAAATTAAGTCCACGCAAACTTCAAGATTAAAACACTCTTCAATGAAATTATCCACCCCTTCTACATCGACCAAATTTGAAAACAATCATCTCCTGACAATTCACCCGAAATTTTGTATGGTAAATTAATCTGTCACTATTTTTGACTGTGTTTTATCTTCCACACTCATTTACCTTTTTCCATCAAATCGAATGTTGCCAACAAAATCATAGAGGTGACGGTTGGGACTCTCACATTCCAGTTTGCCCGAAAAATTCATTAAACTTTCAATATCTTTTATGTCTGCTGTCTGAGATAGACCCTTGAGAGAGGAATGAGAAAAATCACATGATATTGTGTAAAGGAATAACTGTTAATTTTTTTTCTATACTTTTGAGGGTTACTTTCAGAAAGATACATGCCATTGATTTAGGCATTGTCAAAACAAAACTGCAGATTCAAAAGCTTCCACACCTTTAGAAATTAGCCAGCTAAAAATGCTGATAGAATTCAGTATAGAATAAAGCTGATGTGCAATAGCGGTGGTTGTAACATAAGCCAAGGTGTTTGGGGCTCAGCAAGTCTATGACTTCCATACATACTATGGCAACAGCAGAAATGTGAAGTGAGCTGACGATCAGATGTTGGCACAGCTAATCTTCCTCTCAGCTCTAGAACTCCCTATTGAGCTCAGTACCTGAGTAGTGATGCAGTGGGTGCAAATGCACTGTATAGCCGGGCCCTCAGCCTCAGTGAACAAATGGTCTCCTTATTCGGTGATGCAGATAGTTATTTTATGTTATTTTATTTATTTGTGTTTTAACATTCTTATTAACATACTTCTTAATGTTAAAATGTTCCTATGAACACGTCGATCAGAGCCATTTAATAAGTTTGAGGACCTTTGACATATAATCTTCTTTGATGAGATTAGTAGAGACAGACCAAAGTCAGTAGAAATGGATGGCATACTGACAGCATGTACGAGTTCTGAATATCACAAATAGTCTGCTTTATTTTCAGAAGGGATGACACCAATGGATGTGGAGAGGGGTTGGATGCGACAGCTAAAAACAGCGGCTCATCATGTTCAAATTGTTACTTCAACAATTTAAGTAAATTTGAACATGACCCAACAACGTATGCTTGACAAGCTGTTTGACTACTTTGAGGCAGTTGAATTATTCACATGTACATGACTTAATGATAAGGATTAATAATGAGCAACACAAACTGAAACAATTTAAAAATCAAGTAAAATGAAGGAAATATTCACACATGGTTGTGTATTTCAAAACTAACCGTGACATAATTACTGCATAGCTGGTTCTTAGGGAGTCTGTCTCATAAGATAGCAACATTCTTTAGGAAGTTAAGAAATAAATACCTGTTCTTTTAGACCACAGTATCAAAGATCAAGATAAAGACCAGGGGAGTGCAACGAGACCTGGGTGTGCTTGTACATCAGTCACTGATAGTAAGCGTTCAGGCACAGCAGGAAGTGAAGAATGCTAATAGCATGTTGGCCTTTATTGCGAGATAATTTGAGATTAGGTGAGATTAGGAGGTCCTACTGCAGTTGTAGTGTCCTGGCGAGACCACACCTGGAGTATTGTGTGCAATTTTGGTCTCCTAATTTTAGGAACGACATTATTGCTATTGAGGGAGTGCAGGATAGGTTCACCAGGTTAATTCCAGGGATGGTGGAACTGACCTATGATGAAAGAATGGGTCGACTGGGCTTGAATTCACTGGAATTTAGAAAGATGAGAGGAGATCTTATAGAAACATAAAATTCTTAAAGGATTGTACAGGATAGATGCAGGAAAACATTTCCCGATGATGGGAGAGTCCAGAACCAGGGGTCACAGTTTAATAATAAGAGTTAGGCAATTTAGGACTGAGATGAGGAAAGCCGTTTTCACCCAGAGAGTTGTAAATCTGTGGAATTTTCTGCCACAGAAGGCAGTAGAGGCCAATTCACTGGATGTTATCAAGAGGGAGTTAGATTTAGCTCTAAAGGAGTCAAGGAATATGTGGGAAAAGCAGGAACGCAGTACTGATTTTAAATGATAAGCCATGATCATATTGAATGGTGGCGCTGGCTCGAAGGACCAAATGGCCTACTGCACCTATTTTTCTATGTTTCTAAAACTTGACAATAGATGACACTGCATCTAGGCAAGTAGCTTGAGACCAACCAAAAGCCTTAGCAACAAGTACTTGGATTGCCAAGGCGCAACAGCGTGCAGACCAAGAGCATGTCTGATAGGGTTAACATATATGGAACCTGATGGCTGGAATGGACATGGAGGGCTAAAGGACCCGCTTCTGTGTTGTATGGCATTAGATTGGCTGTCCCATCAGTTCAGAGGACGTGAAAGAGCGTTCACGTTTCCACCAATCTTTCCACCACCAAGCACAAGATGCACAAGACGTCATTGTATGCAGATGCCGAGAAGTGTGTTCAGCTCTGGCTGAACAATTTATATTCTTGTGATGTGGACTCGATAAGAAGATCAGTTAGAGATCACTGGTGATAGCCAAGTTAATTAAAATGTCCTGTTTCACTGGCTGAAAGAGCAGAGTTATTGAAACTGCTGATATCTATTAAAAATCCATCATCCTGGGTGGATTCACGACGAGGATAAGTGAGAAACAAGTGCAGCATGTGGCCGAAGCAGGCTGCAATATGTCACACAGAGCAAAAGATGGAGCTGCCCTTTTCCAATGATCCATAGTGATGCAGTGGCTGGTCTCAGACAAGGAAGCGATTAATGAGAAGTGGAAGCACTCAGCCATTCTCCCAGCCTCGTACATTGACTCGTTCATTGTCTAATCTTGCTTCAACTAACGTGGCATTTCTGATTATTTTATGGTCAAGAAAGTTAATGTCCACCAGAGAAGATAGGGCTGCACACAAATCATTTATGTTTAACAGAGCACAAATCCTTTTGGCTAATGCATTTATTACAAATGCAAGCAAAATTAACAAAGCTTTATTCAAGTTCTTTTGATTTTTACAATACAACAAACTCTATGGAAAAGCATGATCATTCTACAACTAGGTTTAGGTCAACCATATTAAGATTCTATTGAGTGAACTGAAACTTTGTATTAAATATACAGTAAATCATTATGGACGTGAATCCTACCTGTCGGATCTTAAGATTTGTCTCTCCATCTAAATTAGAAGTTTCAATGTAACACATTGCCTGTGGTTCACTGATATGAAACAGAATGAAGTTAATTTTATAAAGTTAATATGTCGACTTTAAAAATTTGCAATGCCAAAAGCTTTCAATAACAAAATTCCAGCATTCACAAGTCATTGAAGCATTTTGCAATAAAAATGTATCTTCAGTTCTCACCAAACTCATTGTTAACCATTATAAACTGCTGCATTTTGTAGTGACTTGAAAAAATTGAATATTTTTGAACTTTTGAATGCATATTCACAGCGCTCTCATTCATTTCTTTAATAGTATTTTTCTGTTAGAAATTTAAGTTTTGTGACTTTAAAGATTTTTAAGACAAGCTATTCAACTGTTTAACTCGCCTTGTCTACAAATCAGATGTTTGTTTACGTAGCGAGGTGTATTTAATTGAGTAATTAACCGCTACCTAATTTATGAGGAGAATATAGTCAAATTTTGGATAAATGCCCTACTTTAAGCATTGTCTGTGCAAAATACGAGTAATGGTTATATAAACGGTTGGGTGAATACACTAAAGATGACAAAAAATTACTCTACACATGCCAAAACACTTCAAAAGATTTAGCACCGATTCCTTAAAACACATCTTGCAGTTTTACACCCACTGATACTTAAAGTGAAAATAAAATAAATGCAATTACTTAATTTGATAAAAGTCCAATTACTATCAAGGTATCAATTCCATGATTGTTCAGAAAGATGTGCTCTGGGAACTTGAGCATTCTGCTACAAGGATATAGCTCATGCTTGTTACAGTGTGCTAAAAAAGATTTACCAAGAGGCAGTGAGTGGGACAATGGAAGCATTATCCAGAGGCAAAATTATAGAGGTAATAGAATTAGAAATACATTTCATAAAGCCTCAGGAACATGGCAGCAAAGCTAAACTGCAGTTCACATATACGTCACAAAAATGCACACCACAACAAGCACTCAGATTACATTAGAACATTGGAAGTGTAATTGCAATGTTGTCATTAAGTTTGCTACAGCAACATGCAGTTAGTCACATTATATAAAAACAGCGTAGATATAAATTCAAGGACATGCAAAAGATAACAGTCAGAAAAGCACAGTGAGTCCTCCAGTAAGCTTGTAAACCCACCAAGAGAAAAAAAAATTAAGCAGAGCACTTTACACATCCCAATTGTTAATTAAAAATGATATATTTGAAAAATGTTCAGTTTTGCTTCATCTATAAATGATAAACCTTGAGCAGTCTCAATATAATTGTTTTGATTAAAAGGGTGTGTAAACAGCTGAATTTTCTACAAAAAGCCACAATTTGAACCGTTTATTTGCATAGTGGCATGTTCAGGAAATTATGATTTAAAATTAACTATTTTAAGTATGACTTCCTGTGCATTTAACCAAAACAAAAAATGTCTCTGTGCATCTTTATTGCTAAAAAAAATAGGCTGCTATTGAGCATAATGAATAAATATCAATTATGAACAATTCAGCTTCAAAGTATTTAAGCACAATATCTGGCATTCTTTGTTAAAATTGGAGTTCTAGAACTTCATCTACTGATTCAGCATCAATGAAGGGCAATAGACTATGTGACTTTATAATGAATTAACATTACAGGACACTATAATGTTGAGAATTGCAATTCCAAATGTGCTGCTGTGCAAGATCATGGAACAATTATGGAGAGTCACCAAGATGTTATCTGGGCATGACATATTGGGAGAGGTTGGATTGGCTGGGATTTTTGCTTTGGAGTATAGAAGAATGGGTGATCTTATTGAGGAGTACTAGATTATGAGGGGAACAGATTAAGTGAACACTGATTGTCTTTTCTTCTCCCCCCCCAATGTAGAAGATCCGAAAACTAGAAGGCGTAAATCTGAGGTGAGGGGAGAGATTTAAGAGAACCTGAGGGCATTTGTTTTACTTTCAGAGGGTAGTCCATATCTGGAATGAGATGTCCGAGAAACCTATAGAAGCTGATACATGGACAGTAAGGGCCACGAGCTAAATGCAGGCAAATGTGACTAGCCCAGTAGGCCAATGTGATTGGAATGGAAAGGTGCTTCCATCCTGTATGACTTTATTAGCCTTACAAGTACCACCACGAATGGTCTCCGAAGCCGGGTGCTTTCCAGTAGGACAGACTGAAGATACATTCTCTTTTTGGTACAGAAGATAGCTGGCAGGCAAACCTTCACAGAATCGGTTCAATGAATAAGGAAGCGACACTGCATTAAGGAGAAGTTTGACAAAGATTTTGAATTTAAAAAAAAAAAATCTTTGTAGTTTCTGCCCCAGATCAAATTTAATTCCGGAATCTGATCCAGAATCCAGAAGGTAACATTAGAGACCCACAATTTGTCTTTTTGGGTGCTGCTTTTGAGGACCCACTGCTGCAGTTGAATTCCCCAAATTCAATCTGACCTTGATGATAGAATGACGAGGTCAGCTGGGAGATGCTCCCCATTGGTCACCTTCACAATCTCCCCCACTGCCACCTATATTAATCCCAGCAGATAGAGGGTTAGGATACACACACGCACACATACACACAAACACGCACATACACACAAATAATGTGGAGGGATAAGGTAATGATGGAAAACATGGAGAAAAAGGCAAAAAGTAAATTGGTTATACAGAAAATTAAAAAAACAATTAAAATTTATTTGCAATATATTTTTCCAAAATCCATTTTATCCACGTCAGATGCAATCATTTGGCTTCCAAACATTACCCTTTGGTTATACAAAATGTGTGCAGAAGTATTTGCCCGCAACATGAATTAAATAGAAAACATATTTTCCCACAATTTTGAACATAGGAGAAAATAATGCGTCTCCCATCTAAGTTTTGTTTGTAAAGCCCAATGCCCAGTCAGAACAAATTAATCCAGAACAAATTAAAAATCAGTCAGAACAAATTAATTATCAAAATATCTTTTTCAAATAATAATCAAGAAAAAATAATCTTTATAAACTAGCACTAATATTAATAATACTCAATAATTAGTAAATAAAGATCCACATAAATTAACACAAATTGGATGGTTTAAAAGAAAATCAATTCTCTCACTCAAGTTGGATCTAGACAATTCTAGTTTTCACTCAAACTGCGCTATAGGTAACAATAAAACTACTCTTTTGCCTGTAATTTAAAAGAGCAGTTAACATACTTGCGCATTGTAATAGAACCAAAGTGCTCTAAAATAAATGCATATTAATTTCCATGTACACATATTGAATGAAAATCGGCACATTTGAAACTTCACTTAATCTTTGCCTTTTGACGAGCAAAAAATGGATTTTGTAAAACAAAACATTTAAAAAGGTTTCAAATAAATTGTCTCCAAGAAAATGACTCTGCAAAAAAAGTCCAAGTTGCATTTTGAAATACCAATTTTTAAAATTCGTGCTTAAATGTAATATGAATTTAATATTCAGAAACCCAGCTTCCATTAAAATTTAGGCATATTTAACAGTATATAATTACTTCAGAAAATTCCTTTCATGGTAATGGTAAGTCTTAAATCCAAAACAATGTCCACAACACAAAAATTAAATTAAAATTGTGGTGGCATATTGTAAACAAAATTTGAAGATCTTTCCTTCCAAAATCTATTCTGTCTATTAAATAAATGACACAGACGTCAATCTCTAAATGTAATCTGTAACAATCTGCCCAAGCATCAATTTACTTTTAGCCAATATATAGCAAGAACAAATAGAGGCAAATTAGTCTGCTGGGTTGAAATGTCTGCCTGAAGCTATGACTGTAGAGTACACACATTTTCAGGGTGTATCATGGTAGGAATCTATTGGGTGCAGGACATAGGGCAGTTTGTATAACTGTGGTTGCAGTATTTGCAGAGTCATGTTTGCCTGCAAGAATCGATTGGAAACATTGTCTATGGGGCTGAAATGGCCAGTAGACACTCAGTTTGCAGGATTTATTTTACTGTGGAATACTGCTAGTAGTCCATCACGAGAATGCCAGCCATTGTAGCTGACAACTTTCTTCACATGGACCTGATGGTACTCAGAGCATCTCAGGTGTGCACTGACCTGCGCAAGCGGGAAACTTTTCCCCTGCCTGTAGAAGTCCCCTTTAGAGATTCTGCAGAGTGGCCAACAATGAATGATCGACTCTGGAATCCAGCCACTTTACCTGACTTTTCAATTTTGTGCCAGTTTTTTGAAAGAGCTATTTCGCTTGCAACACATTATGCAGCAATTTGGCCCAGAATCCATACCAGCTTCGAGAGGTAAGCCCATTGCTCCACTTGTTTCCCAGTTGACATTCTCTCTCTTGCTCATCAACACCATACTGATTCCCATAACACCCTCTTATACTTGTGGTAATTACGGTAACCAATTAACCATCCTACCTGAATTTTTTGGGATGCAAGTGGAAAATTGAGCAGTGGGTGAAATCCCAGGCAGTCACAGAAAGTGCAAATTCAATGCAGACATCACTGGAAACCAGGACCCAACCCAGGACACAGCAGCTGCAAGGCAGCTACACTACCGCATTACTGCTGCATTACTGTGCCACCAGTTAGAACTGATCATGATTCCCTCATAATTTCCTTTAATAGTTGCCCTATTCGCAAGAGTTATTTTGGTTTTGTTTCCATTTCCTTTTGGATCTAAATTCCAGCTGGTAAAAGCTCATTATATTAAAAAACTCAATTTTTTCTCCATATTATTTTCAAATTATCTCAAAGTCATACCCTCTGGCTGCTGAAACCCCCTCCAAATAAAACATCCAGCTGTCATTAGAAACAATTTTGATTTATTTACTCTTAACCAAAACCCTTCATGATCTCTCCTTCACTTTTTCCAGGTGGACTATGAGGTGCATAGTTTTTTTAAAAATCTCTGAACATTATTGTAGTCTCTCGATCCTTTGAAACATTGTAAACATTTTCTACATTTCCAAGATTTTGACATCCTTTTGAAAGCGTGGTATCTAGACCTTGGTCATAATTAGCCAAACCCAATTTATGATACACAAGAAGCAATAAAGATAAATGCATAGTCCAGTTCTATTTTGCAAGAAATCAATTTTCTTGGAGTAGCACTGGAACAGTGCAAGAGGTAGAGGGGCCACCTTCCCCACAAGCATCAGCAGGCATCTCTACCTTGATGACAGTAGTACAGTATCAGCAGGTATGTATTCTGTGCAATTTATTTTAACTATATCGCCAACCTGTACCTGCAAGAAAGAAACTATTAAATGGTTAACACTTATAAATTTTGAATGCTGCAAACTGTGATTAAGGTGTTAAGTTATACATTAATTCATAATGCTTGTCTTGGACTCCATTCTCAAGATTTCAGATATGCTAACGGAGGAGATCTGAAATATTCTGACACGCAGACCACATTTTTGAACTAATTAGGCCAACAAAATGTTGGAAGTGTAAATTTAAAGAACGTTTGTTTATTTGGGCATTAATAAATATCTGATGGCCTGGGCCTTTCATTGCATTGCAGTGATATTCGGTAGCAAACAGGGTTTTACCAAAAAACAGATACTATTCATTGCAACCAGGTACTTTGTTTGTCATGAGTAGAATTCAGGGTTTAACATGCGTACATGAGGGTGCTGCCCTGTTCACCTGTTCATGGCGCGTACCATTTGCAGACCTTGTAAATGCAGTAAAATGTTGATTAACTGAGCAGTACCTGCAAACATTGCAGCCCCATGCAATGTTCGCATGTATTACTCATTTGATGTCACTCAATCAACATGGTTATGCATCTTAAACAGACAAGGGAGATATTGGTAAGTGCTTGAGGCCTGTTTTGGTCATTTGTGACTGAGTTCATTCCCCCTGGGGTGCAGTTGGAGAGCCAATTCCTCAATGGTAGAAACCCTCTGGGAATGCTCCCCCTCATTGATGAATGGCTTCTTCAATCCCTTCCAAATGTCTGTAATTTGCTTTCCACATATGTCATCAAGCCCCCCCAACCCCCGCACAGTTATCCCTCTCATCTTCTCTACATTCAGCTCTTCTTTTCCCCTCTTACCCCAAATTATTTGCCCGACAAAACCTCTGCCGTCTCCACGCACTGTCGTTCATCACACAATGCCCCCACCTCCACCCCAACCCAAACACTTCCTCCCCAATTGCCACTTTCTGTAGCAGACTGCCAATGCAAGGTCTGTCAGTACATTTTGCCCGAGTTGACCTTTTCAAAATAATAGATTAACATGGTTTCTTATGAAAATCATGCTCGACTCATCTGAATTTTTTTGAGGATGTAACAAGTAAAATGGATAAGGTAGAGGCAGTGGATGTGGTGCATCTGGACTTTCAAAAAACCTTTGTCAAGGTCCCATACAAGAGATTAGTGTGCAAATTAGAGCACATGGTATTGGGGATAGGGTATTGACATGGAGAGAGAACGGTGCAGGAAAGGATTGCAGATGCTGGTTTGAATCGAAAAGACACACAAATGCTGGAGTAACTCAGCAGGACAGGCAGCATCTCTGGAGAGGACTAGGTGATGTTTCGGGTCGAGACCCTTCTTCAGACTGATGTCAGGGGAGTGGGTGGGACAGAGATAGAGTGTAGTAGGAGACAGTAAGACTGGTTAGTAAGCAAGGGCTATTTGAAGTTAGATAAGCCAATGTTCATACCGCTGGGGTGTAAACTACCCAAGTGAAATATGAGATGCTGTTCCTCCAATTTGAGCTGGACTCTGACAATGGAAGAGGCCCAGGACAGAAAGGTCAGCTTGGGAATGGAAGAGGGTTAAAGTGCTGAGCAACCGGGAGAGCAGGTAGGTTAAGGCGGACTTAACGGTGGTGTTCAGCGCAACGATCGTCCAGCCTGCGCTTGGTCTCATCGATGGTCAGGAGTTGACACCTGGAACAGCAGATACAGTAAATGAGGTTGGAGGAGGTGCAAGTGAACCTCTGCCTCACCTGTAAAGAATGTCTGGGTCCTTGGATGGAGTCGAGAGGGGGTGGGGGGGGGAGGGTAAAGGGACAGGTGTTCTCCTGCGGTTGCAGAGGAAAATACCTGGGTACCTGGGGAGGGGGTGGTTTTGTTGGGAAGGGACAAGAGCTGACCAGGGAGTTGAGAAGGGAGTGGTCTCTGCGGAAAGCTGAAAGGGGTGGAGATGGGAAGATGTGGCCAGTGGTGGGATCCCGTTGGACGTGGCGAAAATGTTGGCGGATTACATGCTGTATGCGATGGCTGATGGGGTGGGGAAAGGTGAGGAAAAGGGCGACTCTGACCTTGTTACGAATGGGGGGAGGGGGAGCAAGAGCGGAGCTGCGGGATATCGAGGAGTCGCGAGTGAGAGCCTCATCCATAATGGAAGAGGGGAACCCCCGTTTCCTAAAGAATGAGGACATCTCCGATGCCCTGGTATGGAAAACCTCATCCTGGGTGCAGATGCAGCCTAGACGGAGGAATTGGGAGTAGGTGATAGAGGGGATAAAGACACGTCTAAAATGATCCCTATGTTGGGTGAGTCCAGAACCAGGGGTCACAGTTTAAGAATAAGGGGTGGGCCATTTAGGACTGAGATGAGGAAAAACATTTTCACCCAGAGAACTGTGAATCTATGGATATCTCTACCACAGAAGGCAGTGGAGGTCAATTCACTGGATGTTATCAAGAGAGAGTTAGATAGAGCTCTTTGGGCTAAAGGAATCAAGGGACATGGGGGAAAAAGCAGGAACGGGGTACTGATTTTAGATGATCAGCCATGATCATATTGAATGGTGGTACTGGCTCGAAGGGCCGAAAGGCCTACTCCTGCACGTGTTTCTATAATTGATCTCCTGTTCTTTTGGTTGAACATCCATTTAGTCTGAAACGTGTGCCTGAGTACATTTTCTATCCGTCTCTATAAATAAAATTTATCATCTGGAATGGGCTGTCATTTTACTACATTAAGCATTACTTGCAGCATAAATTCATATTGCTCGATATTTACAAAACGTGAGATATGTACTTTGCAGTGGAATCCTGATGACATCCCAATTATCTATGATTCAAGTCGCCACCATCCTAGTTATAGTTCTTTCTAAACATCATGTGTTGTGATATTTCATAAAGGAACAATTTTAGCATTCAATGCAAGTTTAGGTATGCATAAAACCTATTGGTGAAATGATCCATTGGGATTATTTGTATCAAGACTGAACATGGTCGAGACAGAGTTTAGTTTATAGTGAGTTTGTAATGTAATCCAAAATATTAAGTTAGCTGGGTTTATTATTGTTTCAATGTAGGAAAAACAATTAAATATATTTGGGTGTTTATGTGTCTTAAAAAATGTGTGAATATACTTCCTCTTTCCCCCCCTTCTCTCTACTCCCCCTCCTCTCTCTCCTCTACTTTTTCTCCACCCTCCCCCTCCCTACCCCCTCTCCTCTTTCTCCCCCCCTCCCCCACTACCACCCCCTCCTCTCTCTCCCCCTTCCCCCCTCTCCTCTCTCCCCCCTCTGCCCCCCCATACCCTCCCCCTCTCCTCTCCCCACCCCCTCCCTTTACCCCCCATTCCCCCCTCCCACCCCCACCGCTCGCCCTCCCGGTATTTGTGGGGGGTGGTCAGTGTGTGTGTGTGACGCCGCAGGCCGCTCCGCCCCAGGCCGCTCCGCCCCCGCAACCGGGCGTTGAGACGACGGGACCCAATGGGTCTCACTTGGTCTAGTACCTTTTAAAAATGTGTACACCATTTGGTATTACTTTTGGTTCACTATTTTGCCAACCAAGCTGTCTTTGAATCTCTATAACTAACAATAAAATTGAATACTGCTGGTGAATAGCAGTGAATAGCAACACAAAAGACTTTATGGACAAAACAACAAAGTCTTGCTTTTATAACTTAAAAAAGGATTTCTCAAGCTTAAAATGCAGGTTTAAATACATTCCTTGAGTACTTTAAAGATATGAGGATTGAGATTTAAAAAAAATGTATCACTGTTAATCTGAATTTCATTGAACTTTGTGCCTTTACATCATAAAGGCAGACCATAAGGCATTGCTGAAGGAGAACATTTAGATCTGTCGCATTGAAACCAACGACAAGTTCTCACAAAATTCAACAACTGTGTTATCAAATTAGAATTTATTATTTGCATTTCAAAATGCTTTATTTTATTATACTGCCTGGATATTAAAGTCTATCTTTATTCCCTCTAATACATTTATATAAATTATGATTTTAACATGTACTCTTCTGGTCCTTTTCTATTTAATAGATCGAAGACATTGAAGAGTTTATTGGGAATAAAATTAAGAGTCTGATTCATCTTGTGTTATTTTTATGGGATAATAACATACAAATGGCATAAGAGATTAGCTGCATTCAGAATGCCTACGATGCCTACTCAAACAAGAAATAAAAGGACACAAAATAAAATTGGAAACATTCAGCAGGTCTGGCAACCTGTTAATAACATTTTTGTTTAAATCAGAACTGAAGGGAAGAGGAAATACGGTTAGTTGAATTTCTCCTACATTCAGCCAACAAAGATTGATTATCAAAATGGCCTCTATACATGATTACCCCGTGAGAGCCCAACCATCAAAACTGCTAAGACGTAGAACGAAAAACAAAATTTAATTGTAAAGTCATGTACTGCATTGCAACTTTAGTAGCAACGTTTATCAATATAGGAACACAAATCTGAAACCTAAAGCATTTAATTTAATGATAGTCTGCAGATTATTAGAATATTTTAGAACTCTCCTATAAACATATCTTTAAACTGTATTTGAATCTAAATCATGATATATTGAAATGTGCTGTCTTAGAACATTTGTGGCTGATATAAAAAGATATCAATAAAGCTGGAGTCTTGCACAATTGCGCAAAATATAGATATAACCTTTTCTAAATATATGCTGAACAAATATAAATGTGGGAAATCCTCATCAAACATACATAGTATGTGGCATTTGTGGAAAGCATGACAAATCATTAAGTGTATTTTTGAATTTAATGCCTTTTTTCCTCAAAAAAAATCTCCATTACGGCAGATAACATTAAATCCAATTAATTACATTAATAGCTCTTCCAGGGATTTGTCCAAATTACAGGAAAAGCAGTTTAAAGATAAATAAGGAACTTAACCGGTTCTTATAAATAAAGCAGAAAATGTATCTAAATCCTTCATTTGGAACTTTCGAACAATGTTATCTGTTCTGTAAAACCAATAGCATACTTTACATATCAATAATCACAAAGAACAATGTGTCATGAAGTTCTTGGCTCAGTAACCAAGTCTTCTTTACCCATCTAAGAAGTAGTACTAGAAAACTGAATGCTCATTACCTTTAAAATATTATGGCTGATCTGCTTTAGGATTAATATATTTTCCTCAGCGTCGAGAAGTCCAAATATTTACAACCCAAAGTTTACTTGTTATCTTAAATGGGCGAGTTCTTATTTCTAGTTGGTGGGAATTCTATAGCTGTGGTTTTGATGCAATCATGGCAAGGTTCAATTTTTAGCACAAAGTACTAATGTACTTTTCAGTAAAATCTCAAAATATGATTTGTATTTCCTTGTAATTATGAGCATACCTTGCAAATTAATTCTCAAGAGACTACATTTTACTCAGTACTAATGATTCCTAATTAGTGAAGTTACCTTCAATAATTAGATTCTCTGTATTTACTACAGATCATGAACAATGACTAATATTTTATGAACAAGGGAAAATCGATAGTCACACTGGCAAAACTGAAAGAAGACGGCTGAACATGAAACATGAAAGAAGGGGCGATGTGTTGCTCACAAGATAGATACACATCAGACCATTGGAACTCTGCAATCCAATTCAATTATCAACATTCTTTTCTGCTTTAGTTATTACCCCTCCCCCTGCGTTATTCCCATCTACTATCATAATGAATGAAGCTAATGTAATAATAACTCCAAAGCAAGACAGAATATGGCAGATGTCTATTGATGTGATTTGCAGGGTTTCTATGGAAACACCAAGATGAGAGATGTGTTCTTTGCTCCACACAGCTCACACATTATATTTCGGTTTCATAAGTTCCAGTTGGGCAAGTTAGAGGAAGGCCAATAGATTTATTTTCTGCCCTATTCTAAAAAGGATTTTAGAGCACAACATGGATACAAATTTGATACAGTTCACTACATCACTATTCCTCAGACACCTTGGCAAGTCTCCAGCCTTATTACTCACACCATTATTTACCAGTTCAGAATGGAGCATGCACTGCAAGGAGACAAATGATCAGCACAATCCCCCACGTTCTGCAACTGATAAATATGTCTGTTAACTTAAAATGGTTTTGCTTCATTTGATTAAAATAAAACAACATTTCATACCTTTGCCCAATGGACAATTTCCCAAGCACCATTTCTCAGCACTTTGAATAAAATGAAATTTTAGAATTAAAAATCGACATCCAAAATTGCAAAGGACAAGTTAAATAAAAGGCAATCACTCAATTTCTGGAATCAAATGGATGAACAGAGGGTGGAAGAAAAATAAATTATTCTATACAATGGAAGCAAGTATGCAGCATGGACACTTAAGCAAAAATGCCACGATAAAATTAGATTTAATTAGAAAATAATGACACACCAAATATTAAATAATTTATGCACCTCTTTTCTAGAATGCTAAGCATTCCTTGTTCCCATTATCAATGCTCCTAAAGCAAAACCCACTCAACACTCATCTGCTCTCGTTAATGATCAATAATGGTTTGAGAAATATTTACTACTGGCAGAATTATGCAGGACATTCTTTGCATTAAATGTTCTTGGAATAATATAAAAGGCATTCTAAAATCTACCCCTTTCTCGAATACCTGTCATTATGGACATCCTACAGTGCCCTCCATAATGTTTGGGACGAAGACCCATCTTCTATTTATTTACCTCTGTACTCCACAATTTGAGATTTGTAATAGAAAAAAAATCACATGTGATTAAAGTGCACATTGTCAGATTTTAATAAAGGCCATTTTATACATGTTTATAGCAGTGTTTATACATAGTCCCCCCATTTCCGGGCACCATGATTTGGAACACATCAATGTAATGTAAATTGTCATATAACCATATAACAATTACAGCACGGAAACAGGCCTTCTCGGCCCTTCCAGTCCGTGCCGACCATTTATTTTCAATGACTGCTTGATGTCTGCGATTCATGGACATCACCAGTTGCTGGTGTCTTCTCTGGTGATGCTCTGCCAGGCCTCTATTGCAATAATCTTTATCTTATACTTGTGTTGGGGGCTAGTCCCCTTCAGTTTTCTCTTCAGCATATAAAAGGCATGCTCAATCAGGTTCAGATCAGGTGATGGACTTGGCCACTCAAAAATTGACAATTTTTTAGCTTTGAAAAACTCCTTTTTTTGCTTTAGCAGTATGTTTGGATCTGTCTGGCTGTAGAATGAACTGCCGGCCAATGAGTTTTGAGGCATTTGTTTGAACTTGAGCAGATAGGATGCGTCTATACACTTCAGAATTAATTATGCTACTACCATCAGCAGTTGTATTATCAATGAAGATAAGTGAGCCAGTACTTTCAGCAGCCATACATGCCCAGGACATAACACCCCACCACCGTGTTTCACAGATGAGGTGGTATGTTTTGAATCTTGGGCAATTTCTTCTCTCGTTCATACATTGCTCTTGCCATCTCTCTGATATGTTAATCTTCATCTCATCTGTCCACAAGACCTTTTTCCAGAACTGTGGTTGCTCTTTTAAGTACTTCTTGGCAAACTGTAATCCGGCCATCCTATTTATGCGGCTAACCAGTGGTTTGCATCTTGCAGTGTAGCCTCTGTTCATGAAGTCTTATGTGGACAGTGGTCATTGACAAATCCACACCCGACTCCTGAAGAGTGTTTCCGATCTGTCAGATCGGTGTTTGGGGATTTTTCTTTATTATAGAGAGAATTCTTCTGCCATCAGCTGTGGTCTTCCTTGGCCTGCCAGTCCTTTTGCAATTAGTAAGCACACCAGTGCTCTCTTTGTTCTCAATGAAGTTCCAAACAGTTGATTTTGATCAGCCTAAGGTTTGGCTGATGTTTCTAACAGTTTTGTTCTTGTTTCTCAGTCTCATAATGGCTTCTTTGACTTTCTTTAGCATAACTCATGTGATAAACAGCAATAAAAGTTTCCATTCTTCATGTCCCGGGGGATATGGGGAGAAGGCAGGAACGGGGTACTGATTGCGGATGATCAGCCATGATCACATTGAATGGCGGTGCTGGCTCGAAGGGCCAAATGGCCTACTCCTGCACCTATTGTCTATTGGCTGATGTCTCTAACAGTTTTATTCTTGTTTCTCAGTCTCATAATGGCTTCTTTGACTTTCATTGGCACAACTTTGGTCCTCATGTTGATATACACAAGCATGATATTCACCTCCAGAAAAGAATGCAAGAGGTATTGGCCGGGTCTCCTAGAGGTCGGCTAGGCCCCTGGCGGGGTCCGGGGCAGCTGGAGTTCAGGGGGCTCCTGCATTTTCAATAAATTGAAAGTAATTCCTAAGCTTTCTGCTGGTAGTTTGCATTACAGAAGCTTAGAATTTTTCTAACATATAACCACTAAAATAACCCCCAAAAGATAAATATTTCATAAAATTGACTTCATACAGCTAAAAAAAAATTACAAAAAATGTTACCTGAATTTCTAAACGAGCTATTTGCAGAGATGCCAAAATAACACAAAAGTAAAACCTACACATCACCTTAGAAAGGTACCATCGCAAGGAATAAATATGCACAATACTGCAAGGCACAGTTAACTGTCAATACACTGATGTCACATCTACAATGCCAAGAAGGTAGAAAACTAAAAACCTCTGCCAATAACAATGAAAACAAAAATTCCCGTATAAACAGAAAATCACTAGAAAGGGGAGGGGGTCGCCGCTGCCCAGGAGGTAGGGCCCCGCATCTCTCTGACCCCCACTATCATCGCCGGTACCATTCCCTTTCTAGTCGCAGCTCCATATGGGAAGCACAAAACTCTGTTGTGTTAATTTATTTATTTTAGGGGATGGGATCAACGCCCCGCATCCATCACCCCCTTCTCACCTGTCCGGGCATCACAGTCACCCTCAGCACACTCTCTCGTTCGTGGCCCCGCGTCTCACCTGCTTGCGCTCCGGTTCCCGCCGACAAACGGGCACCGTCACAGCTAGCACGGCACCCGTTGTGTCGTTGTGTTCCCTCCGCCCACAGCCTCCCGCGTGTCCCCCCCCACACGCCCCGCTATTGGCTGACCTTGCTGACTTCCATCATGAATCAGAAGATTGCCCGCTTCCAGACCGGTACCTCCACTGACTCTCCTTCCCTCACCCTTTTATTTTACGATCTTGCTAACTTAACTGTGTCAAAATCGGGCACAAAAAATTGAAAAATCTGATTCATTGTTAGGAAAGGAAAAAAAAAAAAAAAATCGGGATTCCGATTTAAATCGGAAGAACATCATGCCTGTAAACAGCAATAAAAGTTTCCAAAGGTGATGGAAAGGTTGGAGGAAAGACTAGGTGCTGTGAGCTCTCTTATACCTGCATTAAGGAGGCAATTAAACACACATGAGCAATTACAAACGCCTGTGAAGCCATGTGTCCCAAACATTATGATTCCCTGAAATGGGGGACTATGTATAAACACAGCTGTAATTTCTACATGGTGAAACCAAAATGTATAAAAATACCCTTTATTAAAATCTGACAATGTGCACTTTAACCACACGTGATTTCTTTGATTACAAATCTCAAATTGTGGAGTGCTGAGGCAAATAAATAAATGACGGGTCTTTGTCCCAAACATTATGGAGGGCACTATATAACCAGGAGAAATTTCATTGCAAGATGTTCTCACCGGGTCAACTAAGGCCAAATAAAGATGCTTCCTAAGTCCCAACCAACTCAGCCACCAACTCAACACAGCAGTAAAAGGTTTGTGACTATATCAGGAGGTTAGCAGACCATTATGTCACAGCTATTTTGCCATACAATTTAAGTGATTGCAATCTACATTTTATGTTAATATTTTTGGGATGATTATCAAGGATCATTGTTAGCTTTCAAAAACCTTTATCTTGCAAAAGATGGCTACATTTACGACTTTCCTGATTCTTCATGTAATCCAAGACACTTAATACCACGGTTCCTACCTTGTGCCTTTTTCTTGTTCACTCCACTGTCTGCGCTGTGCCTTTTCTGTAAGGAATAAATATTTTTCATCTTTAGATGATCTTCATAAATTCTTATCATAAAATAGCAAAATTTAAGTTTCAACTAATTTCAAGCCTTTAACCACGTCAGCATTCACAACCTTTTATTTAGTTGTCTGGTGATGATTTGAGTCCCAATAAAGAGCAAACTGTTGTGTGAAGTTAAAGCAATTAAACTGGATTTAAGTCCGGTCAAATACGAGTTTGAGGATGACGCAAGTTCAATGTCAAGATGTTAGGAGTGGGAAGGGGGAGGTGGGTAGAGAACTGGGAGGTGCATAACACTTTTATGGCAAGCAAAATCTAACACTGTTTCATGTTGCTTTCTGGCAGCAAGTTGAACTATTAGATAGACAAAAATGCTGGAGGAACTCAGCGGGTGACGCAGCATCTATGGAGCAAAGGAAATAGGCAACATTTCGGGTCAAAACCTGAAGGGTTAGCCTTTTGTCTCGATTTTCCAGCATCTACAGTTCCTTCTTAAACAAGTTGAACTATTACTATGACTTTTTTTTTTGCTCAGTCTTTTGCTCAATCCTTAACTAGCAATTTAAAAAATGAAATTAAGTAAAACAAGTTTCGTGACAGGCAAAATTACAGGCCATAGGATGGCAATCAACAGCCTTAAGATTGCAAATTGCACATTATTCAACTCAATTATGTCTTTATAAAATGTACCAATAATACGCCCAAATTGAATCATTTATTTCATTCAAAGCAGATGCTAGTCTCTTGACAATTATGAATTTGAGAATTGATCATAAAGGTTACTTCATTTTCCCCAACATAGATTTATTAACTCTTCCAGTAATAAATACATAAAACTGATATCCTGCAGAGTGCAAATCAAGGATCAAGACCTTGTAGTCATGGGGTGTGTCTTTCCTCAGTGGTACCAAAGTATCTTCATCTGCAATTACATGCCACTTTTTACAATGGGAAAAGTTCAATTTCCATACTGGGAGAAGGAGCCACTCTCATTAAAGTGTACAAGATATACTCGGAATGGTTGAGGGTACATAGATGCCAGTACTTTAATGACAGTAGCTTCTTTCAAAGAGAAGCGGTTACAAGCATTAAGAATTATTTTAAGCTTGGGGTCAAGATGTTTTATAGTCAACAAAAACCTGGATATTCACAGTCACCATTTCCCAAACTAACTGCAGTATTTTGCTACAAGTCACTGAAAATTGAATCTTTCATGGAATCCAGTGAGGAATGGCAAAGTTGTGCAGATTGTCCACCAATTTATGAGAGGGAGCTGGCTTGAAGAGGAAAAAAAAATCATAGGTTCCAATTCAAGGAACAGCTGTGAAGGTCTAAGGTAGTAACCTTTGAATGTATGGAATCTTTGCTTAAATGTTTTAATTCTTAAAAGCAGGGGTGACGCCTGTATGGTCATGAGTAGTCGCCCAAAAGTCGTACCTTTCTCTGGTCATGTTGAAAATTTTCGCCGACCTGCTGCGATTATGACGGGTGCCGCCAGTCGCCGAAAAATAATTGCGTAAGTGCGACAGGCCCTTAAGAATAAAAGGCCTGTCCCACTTGCATGCGATTGCGTGCATTTGGCGCGACCAACCTGAAGCAGAGTTCACGCTAAGTTCGCATGTGATGTCATTTACATCATGCTTATCAATCAGCTAGGCAGGAGGCGGGCCAACTGAATTTGGGCATCGCACGGCGTCCGGCGGTGTGTTCATCACTCAACGCCACGGCAGGCAGTGACGTCATCACCCAATGCCACGCGCTAGGCTTACGCCGTCAAGACGCTGCGTACGCTGTCAAGACGCTGAGTACGACGTCAAGACGCTGCGTACAACTGCAATGCACCTGCGTGCCGACAGGCTGTTGGCGCGCGAAGATTTCGGCCACTGCAAGAATTTCGGAGCCCCGCGCGATGTCGGGACCAGCCCCGCACAACTCCGCGCTTCTAAGTGGGACTTGCCCCGCACGGCCATACGGTGCCTGAATGCCATGAGGTCGCGTAATTTGCGAGCCAAGGTCACGTAAGTGGGACAGGCCCTTAAATCTCTGGATGCATCACTGCTACCTTTATCTTTATGGGGCTTATCCTGAACCTTTGGAACCTCTTCCGTAAATGCCTCCTCCAGCCCCAAATGCAATTTATTTTTCACTTGTCAACTTCCACTGGTCAGTCAAGCTAGTTTAACCCTATTCTAATTTAGAATCTTTATTCCTAGTTAATCATTGACCTTTTCCACAACCAGTTACAAATCATTTCCACAAAAAGTGCCTCCTGCACTTGCCCAGCTTCTTGATCATCGAAAAACATCACAAACATCCTTACAGCAGAATCTTGATTAGCTGGACATGTGGGCTGCGGGATAACTAATGGAGTTTAATGCAGATAAGTGTGAGGTGGTGCATTTTGGAAAATCAAACCAGGTCAGGACCTTCACTGTAAATGGTAGGGCCCTGGGGAATCTAGGAATAGAGTTATATATTTCCCTGAAAGTGGCATCTAATGGAGATTGGGTAGTGCAGATATAGGATGTCATTAAGCTGGAAAGAGTGAGAGAGATTTACAAGGTGGTGGCCTGAGCTACAGGAGAAAGTTTTTCACTGTACCTCGGTACACGTGACAATAAACGAAGCTAACTAAATTGGGTAAGCTAGGGGTTTATTCCCTGGAGTGCAGGAGACCAAGGTGTGACTTTATCGAGGTGTACAAAATCATGAGAGGAATTGATAGGGTGAATGTACAGAGTCTTTTGCCAGGTTAGGAGAATCAAAAACCAGAGGTCATAGATTTAAGATGAGAGCGGAAATATTTAATAGGAAACCTGAGGGGCAACCTTTTCACTCAGAGGGTGGTGGGTATATGGAATGAGCTGCCAGAAGAGGTATTTGCAGCAGTTACAATAATATTTAAAAGACACTTGGACAGATACATGGATAGGAAAGGGTTGTTGGGATATGGGCTAAATGGGACTAGCTAAGATGGAGCATCTTACTCAGCATGGAGTTGAGCTGAAGGGCCTGCTTCTGTGTTGTCCGTCCGACTACAAGGCATCGTGTAGCAACTCCAACTCCAACAATGCCATTTAGCAATTTTATGCCCTTTATTCATTTTACTCTGGCTATATCCTGCTGAGTATTGAAGGAATTAAAATCTTCCACTATAAACTATACTCATTATAAATGTATTTACAAATTTGCACATCTCTCCTCCATGGACTATAGACTGCTCCTTCAGTACAAATGATGAAGGAGCCTTCAAATCCCATCATCCTTTTTCAGTGATGTGATTGTTTCTTTAACCAATATTGTCATCGCCCCTCTTTTTGAAAATAAATCCTCATTATCTTGACTGAAAGCTCTTGAGGAGAAACATGAAATGCCAGTTTTCTGTAACAGCAATCATATTTTCAGTGCTGTCAAATACGCATTGTTCAATAGGTCGATGTATGTAACATCAAGCAGACTAGTTTTGACTATTTTATATATTTTCTTCTGCTTTTCAAACCCATAAATTCACTGTAATTTCTTCTCCTTTCTGAATCCATGCTGATCTTTTGACATTTCCCCCACTTCAACCGAGCTAATTTAAATCCACCCCATCTACAAATGCTGCTATCGCATCTGCTTCCACCACCACCCCTGAAATGTGTAGCAAGGGGCAGCGGTGGAGGCAGACATGATAGCTACGTTTAAGAGGCTTTTACATAGACACATGAATATACATGTGCCTCAATGTATAATATACGCTGCACCTCAATGACTGCCTGTCTCCACCCCTCCACCCCTCCCCCCGGACACTGTATATGTATAGATGTATATACTTATACTACTGCGCAATTACTTGTTTATTCGTAAGTTCGCCCTTCGGAGATACCAACTGCATTTCGTTGTCTCTGTATTGTACACTGCACAATGACAATTAAAGATTGAAGTGAGTTGAAAAAAAATACAGGGAAATGTTGGGATGGAAACATGCGCAGACAAAAAGGATTATATAAGTAGGCATCATGTTTGGCACAGACATTGTAGACAGAAATGCCTGTGCCTGTGCTGTACTGTTCTATGTTAACAACCCATGCCTGAGAGAACTGCTATATTTAAGAGGGAGTGAGATGTGGCCCTTGTGGCTAAGGGGATCAGAGGGTATGGAGAGAAGGCAGGTTCGGGATACTGAGTTGGATGATCAGCCATGATCATATTGAATGGCGGTGCAGGCTCGAAGGGACGAATGGCCTACTCCTGCACCTAATTTCTATGTTTCTATGTTTCTAACAGGGATTTCACACCTACTGAGGTGCAACCCAGCGGACCTGTTCATGTGTGTATTACCTTTACACCCCTTCGCAGGCTGGATGCGGAAATCTCCTGAAATTATTCAATTTCCCTAAAATTACCCAAAGACTACCAGAATTTCAGGTAATTTCCTTCAAAGTGGAAACACTGTTTCCGTATCACATTTGATTGTATGCTAATGAAGATATTTGATACATCTTTATTTGGTCATTCAGAGAGAAACACTGTTGCGGTTCTGGAATTTACAAGTACATGCACATAAATCAGTACATTGTTACAACTTTTACTGTCTACCACAGTAAACCATCTGTTAAAAGCTAAGCATTGCACACGTAATTTTCACTTGAACGTTGCTGAGCCTGCACAGTTGCTGGGCTATAAACAAGCTATCTTGTGTATTTTATTCTCTCAGGTCCTATGAATGTTTAAGATGCTTGAGGCGACTGTGATGCAGCTGGTTCTTGGTCCTGCTGGATTAGCTTTCCTACTGCGGTTTGCCCATAGCTCTACTTTTTAAATGAATAGAGACATGGCAGGCAGATGCATGCACGGTGATGTTCACACAACTGCCAATAGCCCACACCACAATGGTGATCAGCAGCCTCACTTTGCAATGTAACACAATCCCAGAGCGCTCTGTTATCTACAACTACATCGCCTGCCAGTCCATGCCACACACCTACTCCCTTCACTTCTTTATATTGGCTCTCTCCGTTCTGCACTCTGTCTTGACTTATCTTGAAACATCAACTACCCATCTGCCTCAAAAAGATGCTGCCTGACCTGCTGAGTTGCTCCAGCAAAAACCTAAAGATTCAACCCCCCCTTCCCCCATCTGTATCCACCTTTCACTTGCGAGGCTTTGCCCCATTCCCACCCCTCTTCCAGCTTTCTCCCTCTTACTGTATCAGTCTGAAGAATGGCCACAACCCAAAATGTCATCTGTTCATTTGCTACATAGATGCTGCTTGACCAATTGAGTTCTTCCAGCACTGTTATTTTGCTCAAAATGTCACCATCTGCAGTTTCTTCTGTGCTCCTGCAGCAGTTTGTTATTTGCTCCATTTTAGATAAAATTGGCCGGTGATGCCATGTACTGCCATGTCAAAGATTTAAGCCCCTGTCCCACTTACGTGTCCTTGGCACACTAATTACGCAACCTCATGGTCGCGTTGAGGCGCGACTTCATGCGTCCGCACAGCCGTCTGCAGTGCGTAACGTCATTTGAAGATGGACACAAAAAGCAGGAGTAACTCAGCGGGACCGGCAGCATCTCTGGAGAGAAGCAATGGATGATGTTTCGGGCCGAGACCGTTCTTCAGTCTGAAAGAAGGGTCTTGACCTGAAACATCACCCATTCCTTCTCTCCAGAGATGCTGCCTGTCCCGCTGAGTTACTCCTGCATTTGGTGTCTATCTTCAATTTTCTTGGCCCCGCTCTGGGAGTAGAAGTGGGGGCGGATCCGGACCGCAACGGCCGTGAGCCCCAGGCCGAGCTGGGCTATTGCTTGCCTGCATCTGCTGCTCTTGGAGGTGAGTCATTGCGTCGCGCCAGGGTCTTGGGCCTGTCCCACTTTGGCCGTCAGTTACGCGACAGGCCGGTGGCGCGCAAAGATTTATTTCGCTACAAAAATCCGGAGCGCCGCGCGATACCGCGCACAACTCCATACCCTTCCGCGCTTCTCAGTGGGACAGGCCCTGCGCGGCCACACGATGCTGGGCGCACCTTAACACAACGACGAGGTCATGTAATTTGCGTGCCAAGGACACGCAAGTGGGACAGGGCCTTTACATTCCAAGGTGAAAAAGAATTCGGGCCTGAGCATTTTCAATTTAGAGTTGTGGTGCGATCAGTCGAATGGTCATCTAATAATATTGAACATGAAGGAATCTTCTTCTTCTTCCCAAAAATACCACCATTATTTCCCAGGACCCTGGGTAAGTATATTTAATGAAGTGCTTCCCTCCACTTAAGTAATTACTAACTATATCACTGACAACATTTTAGCTGGATCAATGAACAAGATTTCTTGTAACATAAGCATGTTTCCAGCTCTGTTGCTGCATCTTTTTTAAATAGGCAAAAGGACATTGTCTTGCACATCACAAAAGGCTTTCAGGATTAAAAAGGTGCTAAACCACAAGCAGAAGCTTTGAATATAAATATTTGCAACTTGTATACCAAACTAATATCTTTCCTGTTAACTTGGCGCCTGTCTGCGGCGACATTTTGTCAGCTGCATGACAGAAAATCTTCAACTACAGTATTTCTGAGCTCACCTGTATAAAATAATCTGTAGAAACCAGCGATGTAAGTAACGAGCTGCTAATGCATTTAAAGGCAGCGCTACTGCTATCTCCCGGAGGTAGCGACTGTAAGGGAATTCCCGATCGGAGGGGAATCCCCGGCCTCGCGGTGACTCGCAGGTACAGTAAGTGGGTGGGCTTCATGGCGTGGCCTTCATGGAGTGGCCTTCATGGAGTGGCCTTCATGGAGTCCGGAATTGAGGCCGTCGGCCTCAGCAGCAATGGAGTTGGAGGTGTCGAAGGTAAGGAAATTCCCGATTGCAGGGGAATCCCTGACCTCGCGGAGACTCGCAAGTACTGTACCTTTAAACAGCGAGGAAGCCTTCATGGAGTACGGAAAAGTGGCCGTCGGGCAGGACTACAAGTAAGACTGAAGCGCAGGGGACTTCGGCCCCCTCTCCCTACTATCCTACTGGCCAACGTAGTCACTAGAAAACAAAGTGGAGGACTTAAGGTCAAGGCTGTTTTACCAAAGGGAGCTGAGGGAATGCTCTGTGTTCTGTTTCACAGAGACATGGCTCACCCCCTGGCTCCCCAGACACAGCAGTCCAGCCTGAAGGTTTCCCCATCCACCATATGGACCGTACGCAGGCATCTGGGAAAGGGAGAGGAGGGGGCGTCTGCCTCATTGTCAACTCTTTAAGGTGCTCCGACGTGGCAGTCCTGTCTAACTCCTGCTCTCCACACCTGGAACATCTGGCGGTGAAGTGCCGTCCCTTCTACCTACCGAAGGAATTCATCTACATCATCCTGACTGCGGTCTACATCCCACCCCAGGCAGACGTCCGTCTGGCTCTGGAGGAGCTGCATGCCGTGGTCAACAAGCACCAGACGGCCTACCCCAAACCATTTACCACCATAGCCGGGGATTTCAACAAAGCCAACCTGAAAAAAATCACTCCCAAACTACCACCAACATGTCTCCTGCAGCACCAGAGGATTAAACACCCTCGACCACTGCTATATGAGCATCAAGGGTGCCTATCGTTCTAACTCTCACCCTCACTTCTGGAAATCTGACCATTCAGCGGTGCTGCTTCTTCTTGCATACAGGCAGCAACTGAAGAAAGCACCACCAGAGGTGAGTACTGTACAGAGCTGGTCAGGGGAGGCAGAGGAACAACTACAGGACTGCTTGGATCTGTAAACCGGGCACTGTTCAAGGAATTGGCAATGGACCTAAATTACTACGCCACAGTCGTTACAGACTTCATAAGAAAATGTGTGGAGGACTGCGTTCCAACAAAAACCTTCCGAGTGTTTCCTAACCAGAAGCCTTGGATGAACCATGAGATCCGCATTCTGCTGAAGACCAGATCCCGGGCATTCAGGTCTGGTGACGCAGAGGTCTATAAGAAGTCCAGATATGACCTTGACATGGTCATCAAAAAGGCCAAAAGGGACTTCCGCTCAAAGCTGGAGGATGAGGCGGATGTACGGCAACTGTGGCAGGGCTTGAATGCCATCAACTCCTACAAGGAAATCAGGCAGCTCAAACGACAGCGAAGTATCACTCCCTGCTAGGCTCAATGCGTTCTAAGCACACTTTGATAGGGAGACACTGATGTGCCTTCCCGAGCCCCCATTCACCCTGATGGTATTACTGTCAGTCACAGAGGCTGACGTCTGAAGATCTTTCAGGGGGGTGAACCGTCAACCACAGTCTGTTCGAATTGTCAGAAACACTTCATCTTCAGTAACAATCAGTACGGGAGCACCTCAAGGCTGCATTGCTCAGCCCCCTGCTCTACTCACTCTATGCTCATGACTGTGTAACCGGACACAGTGCGAACTCCATTTTCAAGTTCGCCGATGACACCACCGTTGTGGGACCGATTACAGATGGTGACAATTCAGAGTATAGAAGTGAGATCGACCGACTGACCATATGGTGCCAGCACAACAACCTGGCTCTCAATATCAGCAAAACCAAAGAACTGATTGTGGATTTTGGAAGAGGAAGGTTGAGGACCCACAATCCTGTTTACATCAATGGGACGATTGTGGAGAGAGTCAAAAAGTTCAAATTCCTGGGCGTTCATATGTCCGACGATCTTTCCTGGACCCAGCACACTGATGCAATCATAAAGAAAGCACAGCAGCACCTCTACTTCCATAGAATATTATGAAGATTCGGTATGTCAAAGAGGATTCTATTGCACTTCTACATGTGCACTGTAGAGAGCATACTGACTGGTTGCATTGTGGCCTGGTTCGGCAACTGAACGTCCAGGAGTGGAAAAGACTGCAAAAAGTTGGAAACACTGCCCAGGCCATCATTGGCTCTGCTCCCCACCTTCGAAGGGATCTATCGTAGTCGCAGCCTCAAAAAGGCAGCCAACATCATCAAAGACCCACACCATCCTGGCCACACACTCATCTCCCCACTTCCATTGGGAAGAAGGTACAGGAGCCTGAGAGCTGAACACTATCCTACACATTAGGGACAAATTACAATGTTTTTTTACCAAAGCCAATTAATCTGTGGGAGGACACCGAAGCACCCAGAGAAAACCCACGAGGTCACACGGAGAACGTACAAGTTACTAGCAACATGAAATGGGTCATAATGTAGATTCCATCAACATAATGATTTAAGCATCAAATGGAAGGGGCGAAGAAAGTTATTTTTGTGGAATTTTCTGTTTAATGTGATGGATGGGTTAAATTTTTATACTTGGATAACAAAATGTTCTTAGGGTACAAACTGTGAAACAGGTTTACCTGCTAATTGAGTTGCTCATTTGCCTACACTTTTGACAGTCATTCACAGCAACTGGCAAAAATCATGAATACACTATTCTCACAAATTTATTTCCTTGTGAGATATTATTTTTTTATTTTCCAAAACTTAAATCTACCACTTATAAAAAGATTTAGAAATTCCACTGCCCACCATTTTCCGGTGGAGCTGTCCCTGTTTAGAGAACCATTTACCATGAAGTGTTTTGCTCAAAATTTCAATGTTTGGGTGAATGGTAAAGGCATACATTGTACACTTAAAAGGCGTAATCAAAATCTCCACTACTTCTTTAACTATGGTAATTCAAAACAGAAGAAAATTATAAATAACTCCTTAGTAATTACGCTTAAGTATTACGTTCAACCACTAGATTATGGGCTTGTTCAATCATATGCAGGTTGCAAATGAGAAAACAAGTCCTCAGTTTTAAGCACGAATATGGTCATGTACAAAAACCTGGTACATGTTCACCACACCCACTTCAGTGCAATCACATTCTTTGTAATGTGGTGATCAGAACCGTTCTCAGTAATCAAGCTATTATTTAACAGGCGTTGCATACTGCTTTAGAATAACCTTCGTGCTCTTGCATTCGGTACTCAGCTAACAAAAGAATGCATTTTGACCATCGTATAGTACTGTCCTGCTACAAAGAACCTAATTCATCCCAAAGTTAATTTCCTCCACACCACTCAATATTCTTCCATTTATTGCAGATTCACTTACCTTATTGATATTCCCCAATGCTTCTCCGGTTTTAAAGTCTACATCATCTTTCTGTCCAAATGATGAGCCAAAAACCACCATCAACCTTTGCCTTGCCTCCAACTATAATTTCAGATCAATTGGCCACACTCCATTGGATCAAATGGGTCTTCTCGCTTTTTTATACAAGCTTGCCACAAGCTTATCAAATCTAAAATTCACGAATTCTACATCAAACATACGATCTTCATTAATTATCCTTATATATTTCTCACATAATTCAATCATTAATTAGACAATCAACCGTTATGCTGACCTAGCCCTGCTTAATGAGTAACTTAATAAATGAAGCTTTCTACTTTCCTTACAATAAATTCTAATACCTCGCTCTCTGCTGAGGTAAACAAAGTGGCCTGTAATTTTCTTGTTTAAACAGCAAGGAATATACCAGGCTGCAATATCATCACCCCTTGCAACCTTTTTGACACCAATCCATCAGCCAAAGAATTTTAGTAAACGATGGTCAGACTCTACAATATGCTCCTTTGCTTTTTGAACAACCTGAGATATAGATGGGTCCTGATCTGAAAGGTCACCTATCCTTTTTCTCCAGAGATGCTGCCCGACCCGCTGAGTTACTCCACCACTTTGTATTTATCTGCAATATATTTCAACTGAACCTGGTAATTAATCCTTTATAAAAAAAACTAAAATTGTTAATACTTGATGGTTTACACCATCAAATATGTTGCATCTGCACTATCATCTCTTGAACAAACTGTCAGAAAGAAAAACAAAGACTTTGCCCATATCCTCTTTTCCCCCCTACACGTTACCTTTTTTAAACCCCAAATAGGCCTACTCTTTCCTTAGTTATCCACTTTTTGTTTATAATACATCTTTGGATTTGTGCTTAAAGAAATGTCCCAACTTGAACCATTGCCTGTCCACATCACTCTACAGATGGCGCCTGACCCATGAGTTCCTTCGTAGAAACAAGGAGTTCCTTCAGAATTTTGATTTTCCCCAGTCTTTTTGTGCCTCCATCTTTGGATTATGCTTGATTTTACATGATAATGTTCTTCCATTTCATCTCTGGGCTCCCAAATTTATTTCCAAACTGCTTTCTAATATAATAAGGACTCACAGGCCATTTTATTCTGTCTTATTCTAGCCTCTATGCACGTCGGCATTCGGACTTCAGGTTTGGTCATCCAATTCTTTCCTTGTGGGAATACATTTTCCCATTGGACCTGCATGTTGAATACTTCCCAATTCGCAAGACAGATGTATTATGGAACTGGCACTTATAGTATTTACATATGCAAAAACATAAGGTGTGGAGTTCAGACTATCTACACATGTTAACATTAATTTTACTTCGGAGTCACGTGAGTGACTCCTCCAGCGTAAGTTTCAAAACGGCCCGCAGGTAAGTACTTACCAGTCCTGAGGTCGTTTGTCGGCTCTGTGTTGTTTGTCAGAGCGCATCATGGAGTCCAGGACAAAGTCCAAAAGAGCTGCTGCCAAAGTTGCTGCTGAGGACTGCGAAGGAGGCAGCCAGCAGCGGTCGAGTTCTCCTGAGCTGCAGGTTCAATCCGCAGCCCCCGACTTCACTCCGCCACAGCCCGCAGGTGCTCCTCGGACTGGCGGCAAAACCACCCGGAAGTCGGGCAGGTCCGCTGACTTGGCTGAGTCCGGGCCGGAGGACACCCCGCTCACGGGAAGTGGCGTAGGTCGACTGTCCTGCATGGAGCAGATGGTGGAGCAGTTGCTCCAACGTGACCTACTGCAGCAGGAGTATGGTCACAGTGGGTCTCTTTGCAGACCCACGGCAGCATCCTTTTTAGGACTGCAAAATGTCTCACCCTCCTTGCAGGGGAGCATTAGGAGTCAGAACCGGGCTGACTTTAAAGAAGGGGGCATGGCTGAAGATACATCTATGCTAGGGGTGCAAGAAGAGGAGCTATTGGGTATTGTCACAAAATTTGCGATGCCTACCCAAAAAGGGCTGCCATTACATTCAAAGTTGGCAGCCAGTATCAATTACATGGCAACTAACTAACTGCAAGAGTGAGCCATCAATGACACGGCAGCAAAGTACTTAGCTCCGGAAAATTGCGTCTCCCTCAATGTGCCTGCTGTTAACAACCCCATTTGGGGTAACATGAGCCCTGGCATCTGGAGCCAGGAAGTCAAACTGCAGAAGATCCTTAAACTACTGGCTGCTGGGATTACGGCCGTTGCCAGGAAAGTGGACGGAGGTAAAATGCCGGACGCGCTACCTCAATATGAGATCAATAGTTACAGGAAGAGCGTCATCCGGCCTGCACTCAACCCCAAGTTCGCGGGGTTGTGCAGACCCAGCAGTGCACAGCCGCCAACATTGCTATTCGGGGACAACCTGCCTAAACAGGTCAAAGACCTCGATGAACAGGCAAAGGCAATTGGCATGATTAAGGTGCCGGCTGCCACCAAGTCCCCATACTAGCGGCGGCAGCATCCCTATGCATCCACCAGCAGACAACGTGCTGGTGAAAGCTCGAAGGCCGGTCAACCTGCTTAATGGTCTTTTTTAGACCATGGCCCAGCATGGCCTTCTTGGAAGATGCGCCAACACCACACCACACGCCTCCACATCACAAGAAAAAAGGACAGAGGCAACCAACGCAGCACCGCCGGTAGCCATGGAGGTGGATGGGTCTGGTTGCCTCAGGAACATCGCATGTTTAGACTCCTCACGGGTTGAGGGACGGTTGCACTTGTTTCAGGATGCATGGAGCACTTTAACTTCTGATCCTTTCATACTGGAAAGTATTCAGAGATATAAAATTCAATTTGTTCACAAACTCCCTTCCCCTGTTCAGCATACACCTAGTCGGAAGTTTGTACTTTCATAGAAAGAAAAGACAGAAGGTCATGCTGAACTCTAAAGACTAAATTCAAAAGGGGTAATTGACAAAACCAAAAGAGAGTCTCATGAGTTTGTATCGAACATTTTCACTAAAAATAAAAAAGAAAAAAAGACGGCGGATGCCGCATCATTATAGATTTGACTGAACTGAATTCTTTCGTGCAGTATGCCCATTTCAAAATGGAAACCTTTGTCACGGCCAAACAGCTAATTTCCAATAGGTACTTCATGGCTTGTATCGCCCTAAAGGATGCATACTATTCAGTACCAATAGACAAGGATCATCGCAGATATTTGAAATTTGTCCGGATGGTGCAGCCCTGGCAGTACAAAGCACTGCCTAATGGATTATCATCAGCACCCAGACTGTTTACCAAATTATTAAAACCAGCTTTAGCGTGTCTCAGGAAACAAAAACATATTGTTATGGCTTACCTCAATGATATTTTAATCGTGGGGAAAACTTTGGAGTTGGCCAAACTGGCCGTCTCAGCCACCGAGCACCTATCTCAAAAGCTGGGATTTATCATTCATCCAGATAAATCAAAATTGATGCCTTCTACCACTGACTATTTGGGTTTCACAATTGACTCTGTTCATATGTCTGTCACTTTGCCACCGAACAAAGCGTCAGACTTGATAGAAGCATGCAACAGCCTTTACTGGCATCAGGAAACCATCTATTCGGTAAGTAGCCAGGGTGATTGGGAAGCTTATGGCTGCTTTCCCAGCCACACAATTTGGCCCACTACATTACCAAAAACGACAAAGGGCAAAAATAGCAGCACTCAAGCACCATGCGGGCCATTTTGACAGGCCGATGCAATTACCAGGAAAAGATAAATTGGAATTACAATGGTGGATAGACAATGCTCAACATAGCTCTAACACCATCACAATCACAAATCCCTCGGTTATACTACAAACTGATGCCAGCGCAAAAGGTTGGGGAGCAACTAATACCACCTCCAGGTGCGGTGGTAGATGGAGTGCACATGAGTGCACCCTACTTCCGGCACTAGGAATTAATTATCTAGAAATGCTGGGAGCATTTCATGGAATCCGGGCTTACTGTTTGGACATGCACCATCTGCACATGCATTTACAGATTGGTAGTACCACTGTGGTGGCTTATATCAATCATATGGGTGGAATAAAGTCGATATCCTGTGACGAATTGGTCAATACAATCTGCCTAGAAAGGAACATTTGGATATCAGCCACTTACCTTCCAGGTAGGCTAAATACAGTGGCGGACACCAGGTCACGCAAATTTAATGACAACAACGAATGGATGTTGGACCGCAAAGTGTTTGCTGACATTGTAGATCGGTATGGAACACCAGATATCGACCTTTTTGCATCCAGACTCAATCACCAAATATCAACATATGTTGCATGGGAACCAGACCCTGGGGCAGTAGCGATGGACGCTTTCTTGCTACACTGGGAGGATTTGTTTTTTCTATGTATTTCCCCCCTTCTGCCTCATTAGTCGGGTCTTGCAAAAAATTAAATAAGACTCCGCATTGGGTATTCTGGTTGTGCCCGACTGGCCTACTCAAACGTCTGAGTTTATTGGTACACCCTGTGACAGGGGAGAGTCACCCATGCCATGACCGGATAAACCTATTGGTTTGCATGGTTTGAAAAGGCCACTTCTGGATTATGGACTCTCAGACCGAACAATCAATGCCATCACAGCATCGTGCAGGGAGTCCACCAGAAGACAGCACCTCACTTACGTGAAGAAATGGGAGGTGTTCTGCACCAAAACGAACACCACATATGACACAGCCACCATCATGGAAGTGCTGGAGTTCCTGGCAAGCCTTCATTTCGATGAAGGTTTGAGCTACAGTGCCATCAACTGTGCCAGAAGTGCCCTATCCAATTATCTCGGGCGAGGTTGCGATCACCTTACAGTGGGGTCTCACCCTTTGGTGTCAAAACTAATGAGGGGAATATTTAATTCAAATCCCCCCAGGCCTAGATATTCCCAGACCTGGGATATCGGCATTGTACTAACCATGCTCCGAGGGTGGGCACCAATAACGTCTCTTTCATTGGATAAACTGACCTACAAAATGGTCATGCTGATGGCACTCATGATGGCACAACGGGTCCAGACCCTACATAAGTTAAGTATGGACACCGTGTTAATAACCAACAGCAAAGTACCTTTCTTTATACAGGGGTTACTCAAGCAAGACAGGCCTGGATCATTTGGCCAAAAGTTGGATTTCCTGGCCTATCCCGCAGACAGCCGTCTATGTATCGTGACCCACATTTTACGCTACATAGAGGTTACCAATAGTCTCAAGGGCACGGAGAGAGCTTTGCTTATAAGCCACAAATACCCTCATCATAGAGTCACCGTGCAAACCATTTCAAGATGGTTAAGGGTGGTATTGGGTGCAGCGGGGGTGGACACCAACGTGTTTAAATCTCACTCCATCAGGGCTGCATCCACATCGGCGGCAAGGATGATGGAAGTTCCAATGGACCACATCCTTGCAACGGCGGGTTGGACAAATGAAAAAACCTTTCAGCGGTTTTACAATAAACCCGTGGCCGCACCTGAGACGTTTGCCGACAAAATATCAAGTTCTGTTTTATAATTTCCCCGATCTAGGGGTATTATTATTTGGTATTGTGACATAAATACCTTTATGTTTTTCAGCACAGTTTCATGTTTGAAATATGTTAACATACTTCCTCCATTTCTCATAATGGCAGTGTGTGAGCATGGATTCGTTCCAGGGCATTAAATCACAGAACTTTGAAATCTTCACATAGTCACTCACGTGACTCCGAAGTAAAATAGTAAGATTAAATGAGAACTTACCAGTTTGAAGTTTGATCTGTACTTTATGAGGAGTTACGATGAGGGATTATGTGCCCTCCGCTCCCAAACCCTCTGTTATAAAGGTCAACTGGTATGCTAGTTCTCTTATCTTACCATGTTAGTCAACTCTGGTATCTGTGATTTCACACCACTGCTTTGAAGAATGTTGAACATGCGTGCTGGCGGGGTCTTCACGTAATCCTTCATCGTAATTCCTCATAAAATAAAGATCAAACTTCAAACTGGTAAGTTCTCATTTAATCTTACTATTATATGCTACATCATTAACTACAATTAATGCTGCAAAGCAGTATTTGGATGAGGTCACACTTACGTAATACATGTTAATAATCAATTACATTTTCAGTACCTCACTTAGAATACTCTAGTAAAGTTCTTCCCTTTTAGGAATCTTGCTATTTGGAAATAGGAATATAGAGAAGTTGTGAAACATGCAGTGAAACTACTATTTAAGAACAAAATTATGGATCTAAATTATGAATCTAAAATTATAGTCTTTTAGATTTCTGAGCAAACTGCCTTCACCACAATCATGTATTCTGAATGGAAGACCAACAGCCCCACTGCAGAAATCTCTCTGCATGTGTGCTAACTGCTACACTCAGGATACAACAGCTGCTGTCACTTTTGTAATTAAAACATGATACTAATAAAAGCAAGTAATTCTCTGAAAGGTAAGAAAAGGCGATGCAAAGCTAAATATTTTGTAGTTATCCAAAAAGCTGGTAAACTAATTTCACAACATTGTTTCACAGAACAAATGTTTCTGCTTCTCCATACCAATATTGAAAGTTTTCTATTATGAAATGCAGCTCTGTGTATCAAAGCAATAGCATATGGCACTTCTGCATTTCACAGCAAGATGCTAGTGTAAATGTGATGCACAGTAGATAACTGTTGCCGTTACTCAAGTTTAATTGGGAACAAATAAAAAGTAGGCTGTGGCCTACTCTGCCATTCATTGGGATCACGATTGATCTTTTACTTCAACATCACATCTTTGCATGATGCACTTAATACTGAGTAAATTAACCCGTTTTAAAGCAAATGAGGCTCCTTAGGAGTGAATTGCTACAATTCACTAGACTTGAAGAAATTTCTTCTCTCTTTATCTCTCTCCTAAATGGACAATCAACTAGTCAACTGCAAAGTGGACTCCTGTCTACCAGTTGCTTACCCAAATGCACATTAACTTCTGGTGTCAGGCAGCTAATGCAAAATGTTCAAATGTTTCCTTCACCGCTGGTGCTGAATTATTTAAAAAATAATTGCAACATATTGTTTTTTAGTGACTTGCCTTGTGGGTTTCAATCATCAGATTCAGCACTAAAAGTGCTCAACTGACCAAAACATTTCTAAAATATACTGTAATGGGGAAATTTTTAAAAATAATTTCTGCTCTTAAATGTGACTAAATTAAAAGCGTTTTGGATAGTATCTTCTAATCCCCGAAAGTGAATTTTCAGATTTTATTTTTATTTCCCGATAGGAAAGCAACTTTAAAAAGTCACATTTTTGAATGGTGAACCTCGAGGCAGAGTACTTAAGCATGGGTGTTTGTACATGGAATCCGTGTATAGCACATGGCAGATGTAGGTTAATTGGCTTATTTATGGTAAATTATCCCTAACGTGTGGTATAGTGCTAGTGTACAGGGGTGATCACTAGTTGGCAGGGACTTAATGGGACAATGGACCTGTTTCCACGCTATTTCTCTAAAGTCTAAAAATTGTAATATGGCGGCAGGAAGCTAATGTAATCTAGCAAGGGCCAAATTAATGGTGGTTCAAAATTATTGCAGGAGCTGTATCAGGCATATCAATTATTGCATACAACAACAAAGCAAACATTTCTCAATGTGTTTCATAGTGATTTGTGAAGAATCCATGTCAGTTCTAGCGATTTTCTTTGATTCCTTTAATGAATCCGCAAGAATTTTGTGTTAAGTGCAAAATGGCTACAAATAATATTGCAGTTGTTTCGTCCACAAAATCTGAGCCAGTGTTTCCCAACAGTTTCAATTTTTGAGGCTGTGTTTATTTTATCATGTCTTTGCAACTTCATAGTAGAGCAAATAAGGAAATGAATTCAATTATTTTCCCACCACGAACAGCAAGATGGTCATAATGAGAGGATTTCAGTATAGGAGTACAGAGGTCCTTCTGCAATTGTACAGGGCCTTGGTGAAACCACATCTGAAGTATTCTGTACATTTGAGGAAGGACATCCTTGCTATTGAGGCAGTGCAGCGTAGGTTCACACGGTTAATCCCGGGGATGGCGGGACTATCATAGGAGGAAAGATTGGAAAGAGTGGGCTTGTATTCACTGGAATTTAGAAGGATGAGAGGCAAATATAAATGTATAAAATTATAAAAGCACTGGACAAGCCAGACGCAGGAAAAATGTTCCCAATGATGGGGGAGTCCAGAACCAGGGGCCACAGTTGAAGAATACATCTGAGATGAGAAAAAACTTTTTCACCCAGAGAGTTGTGAACTTGTGGAATTCTCTGCCACGGAAGGCTGTGGAGACCAATTCACTGGATGAATTTAAAAGAGAGTTAGATAGTTCTAGTGGCTCGCGGAATCAAGGGATATGGGGAGAAGGCCGGCACGGGTTAATGATTGTGCATGATCAGCCATGATCACAATGAATGGTGGTGCAGGTTTGAAGGGCCCAATGGCCTCCTCCTGAACCTATTTTCTATATCTATATCTATGGTTTCGCTTTCGATTGAACAAAAGTGGTGTTTGAGAGCATATATTTTTCATATTTAAGATGTTCTGACACAAGCCAATGTCGCTCTGACTGAATATTATCTATGATATCGAAAAATTCATTGCCAACTTGCCGCAGGTAAAGCTGACCTCCTGTTAATTTATGGATGGAGATATCAAAACAAGTAAGTTCAAGATGCATGCTGTGGTAAGTAGCTTTATTTTCATGCTCTGGATTACATTGTAATCATCAGGTCTGTTTCCAGTAATGAGTGCTGCAGACTGTTGATGAGGTCACTGGATTTATTACATAGGACTTTTTTTAGAAATGTAAAATAGTTTAATTTATCTCCAGCCATATGCACTAAACATTTTGCAAGTCAATAACCACACTAAGCTTGTTTTTTTTTAACATTACAAAATCCCACTGATTTTGACTTCAAATATTATCTTGCTCTTGAACATACAGTAAAACAGTTGTCTTTATAACATTGAAATGGGTGATCACTTACAATATCTTCTATTATTTCTTTGACTGCAGCCACAAGAAGGATAAACAACAATGGGACCAATGTTGTATAACGACCAGTTGGGGAAACATCAGGGATTTGCTGGATAAAAAGAAGTAGGACGTAAATATATAGAATACCTTTCTACAGAACATCCCAATTACCTTTCATACTGACACAAAATATCACAGCATACCCGAGATTAAAATTTAGCCTAATTTACATTCAGACCTTAACTCCAGAAAATGAACAGCCGAGGAAAGGCTAAGAGAACAGAGATGAGGAGTTTGAAATTAAAAAAGGCACACATTTCTGGGTAGATCAGACAGCATCTCTGGAGACACTTCGGGTCAGGTGAAGTCATTGATTGACATTCAGTCCAATAGACTGTTACTTAGAAATTACTTTTTCCAAAATCTGGTGAGCTGTCAGGGTGCCACATTTGCTGCTGTTGCAAAATTAAGTGGGTCACCAAATAAAATCTAAAGTTGGTGGTTTTACTCCTTTCAAGCAGCATTACAACATTTTGTCAATCATTGCTGCTTGCAAGGCAGGCGGGTGAACGCCAGCTTTTAAATTGCACTGTGGATCTGGGTGGTAATTCTGTGCAGACTCATAGGAAATGAGTTAACACCATTGAAGTTGGCAACTGGAAAGATTTTTGGTGGGGGTGCAGAGGAGAGAGTTCAATGATGCATGGGTCTTCTGGGAGAGAACAAGAGAATGGAATGCAGTGATAGCACCCCTTAGGCTCTCCATTCACAGGAGCCACAATCTTTCACTGCAGGCTTCAGGCAACAATCTTTTAGAACAAAAAAATTACAGCTAAGTATTGTTGTGTACAAAAATTGTATCTGTGGGGCATCACAAGTCATTAACAAATCACAACCACGAGTGTCAAGCACCTCTCATTGAAGAGATAATAACAATAGATGCAAGTTAAGCTATTGTTTCAAGTTCTATCAAGAAGTGAATGGACAGATATGAATTACATGCAGGAAGATAAGAGTTGGTCTTGCCATTGTGTTCCTGGACTGTACTGTTCTATGTTCAGAGAGACTACTTACCCATCATGTATATTGATGAGACCATGACATGCCAATACAAAATGGGGCTATGGCAGCTGCACTAGGACGAATTATGATACAAATACGCAGAATAATTTTCAAGCGGGAAGGACCTCAACTGGAAATGGGCTTAAAAACATTCGAGATCAATAAATATTTATGAAAGAACTGCAGATGCAGTCCGAAGACGGGTTTCGGCCCAAAACGTTGCCTACTTCCTTTGCTCCATAGATGCTGCCTCACCCGCTGCGTTTCTCCAGCATTTATGTCTACCAGATCAATTAATCTGCTTTTGTGCAACATTCATGCAAAAAATGCAAAACAGGCACCTTCAGGCATACTTCTACCACAGAGCAGCATCAGGGATTACGTTTACATAATACTAATACCACAGAGCCATGGAGCCAATAAAGGGATTCTAAGAATTTATTTTGCAGGAAAACAATTACATTTTGGAATCATAGAGGTAACAGCTGATAAGGTACTCATGTTGCACTGAGTCCATACAATAATATGGTCTCTACAATAATAATCCAGATAGAACCCTACAGACTGAACAGACACCTGCAATTTTTACCTTTATTGATCAATCCCCATTCAAAAAATAATTTAATTCATTTGCACCATACCCTTGCAGCAGTACCCTTTCAATCTTTGTGTTATACGCTATTTCATTTCTTTCTCAGTTACGAAACTGGTTTGGATATTTATTGTCTCAACAGAGTATTCCTGTTCTTTTTTTTTAATTCAAAATTCAGAACCAAGTTTGAAAAAAAGAGGAAAACCCCATTGTTTTTATATTTCCGCATTTGACGATTCATAGTTCCTGTACAAGATTATTTTGTTTTTGAAATGAGTTTGTCAAACTTTCCTTTCTCAGTTTGGAAGCCAGGTCCATTGGTATAGCATCCTAACACATTCTACCAGGTCCACTGGCATAACACCATAACACAACCTCAAGATGGCCACGTGCACTTCAATCTACTGAATTACTTTTAACAAATTGGTTGCTAATCTGTTTACAAACAGAACAGCAATTTTATGTGCAACACTGTACCAATAGTTTATTTCAGAGACACAGCATGGAAACATGCCCTTTGGCCAACGAGCCTGATTCAACCAGCGATCACCCATACACCAGTTCTAGCCGCCACACTAGGGTCACTTTATAACAGCCAATTGACCTACATGTCTTTAGAGTGTGGGAGGTAAAACGGAGCACCAAGAGAAAACCCATGCAGTCACAGGGAGAACGTTCAAACTCCATATAGACAGCACCCGTAGTCAGGATCAAACCTGGGTCTCTGGCGCTGTAAGGCACCAACACCACAGCTGTGCCACTGTGCCGCCCAGAGCAGCAAATAGATTCAAAGTTTTACAGCAGAGCCCTTTCGCCTGAGTGCATACCAATCTCAAGCACTCCACTTTACATTAATCCTCACATTTTATCAATTCCCCCAATATTTTATCTTTCACTTACATACTATGGTCGATTTACAGCATCCAAATGACTCATAAAACCACAAGTCATAGGATGTGGGAAGAAACAAGAGCACTCGGAGGAAACTTACAGTCAAAGGGCAAACGCCATACTGACAGCACAAATGTGATGATCAGTTGATGTGATTTGTTTTAGTGCTTTGAAAAAATGTGGCCAATTTCCCCATATGGTAAAAATGTAACATACTGTATTCCTCCAGGACCATTCCAGTAGTATTTACCCTTTTGGCTTTGACAGGGACTACCACTAGGTGAAAATGCATCCCATATTAAAGGAACATAAAATCAGATTAGATTATAGATTAAATGTAGGGACATAGTGCCAGGTATATCTGACTTTGCCACTGCTACACGGATGGTTTTAAACTGAATAAGGGGGGTGGGGTGTCAAATGGGATAATCGAGAACGGAGTTAAAGGGAAAGAGAGTAAAGGGATGGTTAATGACCCCAGAATTAACGGGAAAGAAAGATCACAAAGGGATAGGAGAGTATGGCCAAGTGTAATAGGGATCGATGTGAAAGGGGCCACTTGTCAACATAATTGTATAAGGAGTAAGAGTGTTGTAAAAACAAGCCTGAAGGCTTTGTGTCTCAATGCGAGGAGCATTCGTAATAAGGTGGATGAGTTGAAGGTGCAGATAGCGATTAATGACTATGCTATAGTTGGGATCACGGAGACATGGCTCCAGGATGACCAAGGATGGGAGCTGAACATCCAGGGATATTCAATATTCAGGAGGGATAGACGAAAAGGAAAAGGAGGTGGGGTAGCGTTGCTGGTGAGAGAGGAGATTAATGCAATAGAAAGGAAGGACATTAGCGTGGAGGATGTGGAATCGATATGGGTAGAGCTGCGAAACTCTAAGGGGCAGAAAACGCTAGTGGGAGCTGTGTACAGGCCACCTAACAGTAGTATTGGAGTTGAGGATGGCATCAAACAGGAAATTAGAAATGCGTGCAACAAGGGTAACACGGTTATAATGGGTGACTTCAATCTGCATGTAGATTGGGTGAATCAAATTGGCAGGGGTGCTGAGGAAGAGGATTTCCTGGAATGTATGCGGGATAGTTTTCTCAACCAACATGTGGAGGAACTAACGAGAGAGCAGGCTATTCTAGACTGGGTATTGAGTAATGAGGAAGGGTTAGTTAGCAGTCTTGTTGTGCGTGGCCCCTTGGGCAAGAGTGACCATAATATGGTAGAGTTCTTCATTAGGATGGAGAGTGACAAAATTAAGTCAGAAACAAGGGTTCTGAACTTGAACAAAGGTAACTTTGAAGGTATGAGATGTGAATTGGCCAAGATAGACTGGCAGGTGATTCTTAAAGGGTTGACAGTGGATGTGCAATGGAAGGTATTTAAAGACTGCATGGATGAAGTACAAAAGTTGTTCATACCAGTTTGGCAAAAGAATAAATCGGGGAAGGTGGTGCATCCATGGATAACAAGGGAAATCAGGGATAGTATAAAAACAAAAGATGAGGCATACAAATTTGCCAGAAAAAGCAGCCTACCGGAGGACTGGGAGAAATTCAGAATCCAGCAGAGGAGGACAAAGGGCTTAATTAGGAAAGGGAAAATAGATTATGTAAGGAAACTGGCAGGGAACATAAAAACTGACTGCAAAAGTTTTTATAGATATGTGAAGAGAAAGAGACTTGTTAAAACAAATGTTGGTCCCTTGCAGTCAGAAACAGGTGAATTGATCATGGGGAACAAGGACATGGCAGACCAATTGAATAACTACTTTGGTTCTGTCTTCACTAAGGAAGACATAAATAATCTGCCGGAAATAGCAGTGGAACGGGGGTCAAATAAGATGGAGGAACTGAGTGAAATCCAGGGTAGCCGGGAGGTGGTGTTGGGTAAATTGAACGGATTGAAGGCCGATAAATCCCCAGGGCCAGATAGTCTGCATCCCAGAGTACTCAAGGAGGTAGCCACAGAAATAGTGGATGCATTAGTGATAATTTTTCAAAATTCCTTAGATTCTGGAGTAGTTCCTGAGGATTGGAGGGTAGCTAATGTAACCCCACTTTTTAAAAAAGGAGGGAGAGAGAAAGCGGGGAATTACAGGCCAGTTAGTCTAACATCGGTAGTGGGGAAACTGCTAGAGTCGGTTATTAAAGATGGGATAGCAGCGCATTTGGAAAGTGGTGAAATCATTGGACAAAGTCAGCATGGATTTACGAAAGGTAAATCATGTCTGACAAATCTGATAGAATTTTTCGAGGATGTAACTAGTAGAGTGGATAAGGGAGAACCAGTGGATGCGTTATATTTAGACTTTCAGAAGGCTTTCGACAAGGTCCCGCATAAGAGATTAGCATACAAACTTAAAGCACACGGTATTGGGGGTTCAGTATTGATGTGGATAGAGAACTGGCTAGCAGACAGGAGGCAAAGGGTAGGAGTAAACGGGTCCTTTTCAGAATGGCAGGCAGTGACTAGTGGGGTGCCGCAAGGCTCAGTGCTGGGACCCCAGCTATTTACAATATATATTAATGATTTGGACGAGGGAATTCAATGCAACATCTCCAAATTTGCAGATGATACCAAGCTGGGGGGTATAGTTAGGTGTGAGGAGGATGCTTGGAGGCTGCAGGGTGATTTGGATAGGCTGAGTGAATGGGCAGATGCATGGCAGATGCAGTATAATGTGGATAAATGTGAGGTTATCCACTTTGGTGGCAAAAACATGAGGGTAGACTATTATCTGAATGGTGGCAGATTAGGAAAGGGGGACATGCAACGAGACCTGGGTGTCATGGTACACCAGTCATTGAAAGTAGGCATGCAGGTGCAGCAGGCAGTGAAGAAAGCAAATGGTATGTTAGCATTCATAGCGAAAGAATTTGAGTATAGGAGCAGGGAGGTACTACTGCAGTTGTACAGGGTTTTGGTGAGGCCACACCTGGAGTATTGCGTACAGTTTTGGTCTCCAAATCTGAGGAAAGACATCCTTGCCATAGAGGGGGTGCAGAGAAGATTCACCAGACTGATTCCTGGGATGTCAGGACTTTCATATGAGGAAAGATTGGATAGACTCGGCTTGTACTCACTGGAATTTAGAAGATTGAGGGGGGATCTTATAGAAACTTACAAAATTCTTAAGGGGTTGGACAAGCTAGATGCTGGAAGATTGTTCCCGATGTTGGGGGAATCCAGAACAAGGGGTCACAGTCTAAGGATAAGGGGGAATTCCTTTAGGACCGAAATGAGGAAAACATTCTTTACACAGAGAGTGGTGAGTCTCTGGAATTCTCTGCCACAGAAGGTAGTTGAGGCCAGTTCATTGGCTATATTTAAGAGGGCGTTAGATGTGGCACTTGTGGCTAAAGGGATCAGGGGGTATGGAGAGAAGGCAGGTACGGGATACTGAGTTGGATGATCAGCCATGATCACATTGAATGGCGGTGCAGGCTCGAAGGGCCGAATGGCCTACTCCTGCACCTATTTTCTATGTTTCTATGTTTCTACACTCTAAAAAAGGTCACCATCACTACCCCAGCTAATTTCTGGTCAGGGTGGTAAAAAAAAAAAAATTGGCAACGTTATTTAGTTGTGTAAACATTTCCTCATCCAATTCACATTTCCTTAAATACATGTTCATTGAAATCCTTTTGCCTGTCATTTGTTCATTTAAATTGCACATCACTTCAGTGTTATATTTGCACTTTTCATGACGACTGAAATTATTCAATGTGATTTACAAACTGTGTGAAGGGCAGAAAACCAACACCAGTGACCTGAATGTACTTCATGAATTTGGTATTAACCCTTTGCGTTGCTATTAGAGCGGTTTTCAATACATTTAACACATTTTCCATTAATTAAATTTTAGAGCATTGTTTTGTTACATTTTTGATCTAGATGTGCACATGGATAGAACTGGAGTTTGCCTCTCACAACCTAGTAACAAACCCTTACAAGTATTTTAACAGTACAGACGTTGAAATCCAATCAGTACACAAAACAAAAATCAAAAAAAAAATCTTAAATATATCAATGTTCAATGGACTGGTAGATGGCAAGTCAGTAGAATGGATCATTCTGGATTAAAATTATTTTAATAAAAAAACACCAAGAGCTGGAGTAACTCAGTAACTCAACTTCAGTCTGAAGCAGGGTCCCAATCTGAAACATCATATGTCCATGTCTTCAATAGTTGCTGCCCGACATGTTGAACTACTCCAGCCATTTGTTTTTTATTTGTGAACAGTTTTGTCTTATCTGCAGTTCCTTGTCTCAAAAATTACTTTTCATCAATTTCTAAAAGTGGAGAATATCTTTATAAATTTTTAAAACCAACCTTGTGCAATCAAACAAACTTACCTGGAGAAGGGCTATAAACAGGAAAAAAGAGTTGGCTGCTCGTCTAAACTGTGAGTATAGGAACCTTGGCAGGAATGTAAGCAGGTTATATTTTGCAGTGCTGTAGAGAAACAAAACAGAGTATCAGATACTAAACCAATATGCATTAATTAGAATCAACTTAAATGTAATGTGTGTCCATCATAACAAATTCAATAGGTATACCGATTCAGATTCAGATTCAGATTCAATTTTAATTGTCATTGTCAGTGTACAGTACAGAGACAACGAAATGCATTTAGCATCTCCCTGGAAGAGCGACACAGCAAATGATTTGAATAAATAACAATAAGTGTCCGGGGGGGGGGGGGGGGTGATTGGCAGTCACCGAGGTACGTTGTTGAGTAGCGTGACAGCCGCCGGAAAGAAGCTGTTCCTGGACCTGCTGGTTCGGCAACGGAGAGACCTGTAGCGCCTCCCGGATGGTAGGAGGGTAAACAGTCCATGGTTGGGGTGAGAGAGGTCCTTGGCGATGCTGAGCGCCCTCCGCAGACAACGCTTGCTTTGGACAGACTCAATGGAGGGGAGCGAGGAACCGGTGATGCGTTGGGCAATTTTCACCACCCTCTGCAGTGCCTTCCGATCGGAGACAGAGCAGTTGCCATACCAAACTGTGATGCAGTTGGTAAGGATGCTCTCGATGGTGCAGCGGTAGAAGTTCACCAGGATCTGAGGAGACAGATGGACCTTCTTCAGTCTCCTCAGGAAGAAGAGACGCTGGTGAGCCTTCTTGATCAACGCAAAACGCTGGTGAGCCTTCTTGATCAACGTATACAGACGCAAATGAGCGCACAAATGCTTCAGAATTATTTGTGAAGTCGAACAAGCATGGATATATGAGGACGAGTAAATGCTAAACTACAATGGGCAGATGCTGCAATTCTCCATTTTTAAACTGATCTTCTAAGCTCTTCTAGCAATGGGACACAGTAGCCGGCCATTGATCACATTGATAAAATCCCAAAATAAGTTCTAGGAGCAGACTTAGGTCATTTGACCCATCAAGTCTACTCTGCCATTCAATCATGGCTGATCTTTCTTTCCTTCTAACCCCATTCTCCTGCCTTCTCCCCATAACCCCTGGCACCTTTACTAATCAAGAATCTGTCCATCACTGCCCTAAAAATATCCATTGACTTCCACAGCCATCAGCACATAAAGTGCAAGTGAAATTAATTTGCCAGCAGCGGTACAATGAAAAAAGAACACACAAAAACACAATACAAATTTGACATAAACATCCACCACAGCATTCATCACTGTGGTGGAAGGCACAAAATTTGGCCAATCCTCCTCCATTTCCCACTGTGGTCGGGACCTCAACCTTCCGCAGTCACCGCTGCGGGCGTCCAAATGTGTAGACAAGGTAAAGGGTTACACAAAAAGCTGGAGAAACTCAGCGGGTGCAGCAGCATCTAAGGAGCGAAGGAGATAGGCGACGTTTCGGGTCGAGACCCTTCTTCAGACTGGTCAGGGATCAGGGAAACGAGAGATATAAACAGTGATGTGGAGAGATAAGGAACAATGAGTGAAAGATATGCAAAAAAGTATCACAGAGAGGGAGCAGTTAGAGAGGAGGTTGTGAAACTGTCTTCGTAGGGAGGAGGAGAACTTCTTCAAAGTAGGCATACCTTGAGGAGATATCGCAGTGGAGTAGACAAATTGTTAAAGAAGGAACTGCAGATGCTGGAGAATCGAGGGTTACACAAAAAGCTGGAGAAACTCAGCGGGTGCAGCAGCATCTAGATGCTGCTGCACCCGCTGAGTTTCTCCAGCTTTTTGTGTAACCCTTTATTCTCCAGCATCTGCAGTTCCTTCTTTAACAGACAAGGTAAAGTCCAGGTAAGTCCTGAATCGGTGCTTCCCTACCGGAGACCACGGCTTCAGGTTGGTGTAGGCTGCAGGCCGGCAGCCGAAGATCTAAATCTATTAACTACACCTAGGTTCTGAAACATTGCTGCACTTCTTTGTCAAAAATGCACCTCAAATTAAACAAATTTGTCATGTTGTCACCTGTGGTTCACAAAATCACACAGCCAGTAGGTAGTCTGCAGCTCTAATAGATTGATGCTGCTTTAAAATTGTAAAAGCTGATTATTCTAGCATAACTACTACTAATTCTGTTTGTAAATCCTTCATAAAATGAAAATGAGATATCATCCAGTTTCTAATTTAGAATGATGTCCCATTTCACCCTTAATCACATTATTCAAGAGCAAATGTGGAAGTTTGGTGGACTATAAGTAGGTATGTTGCAAAACTTACCTTTAGCGGCGCTGCAGTTCTGCCGCTCCCTGTGTGCGTGACTTTGGCGCCTTTCAGAGGGAGGGCGGGCTTAAAGTGCCGTTTTTCAACAGACCTGGAAAATCGATGAATGTCGGGCGATTTCGTTGCGGAAGAAAAATCGCTCCGACATTTCATCAATGAAGGTATTTTTAAATTACTCTAAATTATTTATTAACTAGCGTAATTTAAAAATCACCTTCAAAAGCCGTGAGAACAGACAACCGTAAGTATTTTCCGTAGGGGAGAGAAAAAGGTAAATAGTTTATTTTTATATTAAAAGTTGGTTTTTCGGGAGGCTTTAATAATATTTTCATGTTGCGAAATGGGGTCCCAAAAAATGTATGCACAAACAGTATTTTTCCTCCCGACTTCACCGCTAACCGCAACGTTCTAATCCACCGCATTCCACTAAAACCCACTCGCTAGTTGATTTAAATGGCCATTAATTTACAGGAATCAAACACTAAATTCCTTCCATTTGGTCCAGAAATTCATGAAAATGAGATTTAAAAATTATGTTATATTGTGGATTATTGTGTGAATGTTATTTGGACACTTAGGTAATTTAAAAAAAGTTTATCTTTTCTTAAGAAATGGATAGATGTTTAGATCTACTCATTGAATTTTGTAATTAGCTACAATTAGATAACTAACTAATTATATGCTTTAATTTCAGGTAATCCAAGTAAGATTGTTTAATATTTGTTTCAGAATGCTTCAATCTATAATAACTGAAAATTTCATTGAGTTCTCTTAATTTTTAAGAAAGTTATGGGCTATTAACTTTTCCAGATCACAGCTTTTGAGTTAAGTCAATTGAAAGGCAATGGGGAGCAAGATGCTAATTTCCGAGTATGAAAATGGCCATAACTTTCTTAATACTGAAGATGTGAAAGTAAATTAGGTGTCAAATTAAACTTCTTTTTATGCTTTATCTGATGGGATAAATTGCAGACTTGATTTTTTAAACCTCAAAATTTTGTAACATTGCTACTATAAGATTTATTCTTCAAGCAACTGAATAATATATACAACAACAAAAAAAATGCAAGGTAAACATTCCTAATTATAAAGCACAAAATGGCATCATTCGAAGAAATGGAAAGGAATCTTTTTGCTCCCACACTGTTTAAAGCCCCCAAGATTTGCAAAGTTTCAATAGCTCATTTCAAAGGCAAATCCATAATGTACCCTCACAATAAATGACAAAAGCATACCAAACCCTACAAATCTAACCGAGGATCTATGGGGATAGGTGAGGGACCAGCATTCTGGCAAGCAGGTTTGCCATTGCTACACGGGTGGTTTTAAACTGAATAAGTGGGGTGGGGTGTCAAATGGGATAGTTGAGGATAGAGTTAAAGGGAAAGAAAGGGATGGTTAATGACCCCAGAATTAATGGGAAAGGAAGCTCACAAAGGGATAGGAAAGTATGACCAAGTGTAATAGGGATCGATGTGAAAGGTGAGATGCGTAAAGGGCCTGTCCCACCAGCATGCAACTATATGCGATGAACGCGATCAAACCGGCAGCGGGGGCCGCGCGGAGGTCGGGTGATCCCCTGTACAGGGCCGTTCCCACCAGCATGCGCCTGCATGCGGCAAGCGCAACTAAACCGGCAGCAGGGGCCGCGCGGAGGTTGGGTGAGTGGCGCAATGCGGTGCAAAGCGAGGCGAACTTGAAGCAAGTCCAAGGTAAGTTCGCCAGGACTTAGAGGGGCACACAGAGAGGGGCACCGAGACACACACACATACAGGGCCACGGAGCCACACACATAGAGGGTCACGGAGGCACTTACAAATAGGTTCACGGAGGCACGATGTCCGGGCGGTGTGTAAATGTCGCGGCGACTGCGAGCCGACAAACCGTTGCCGCGCGGGATTTTTGGACATAGTCGGTTTTTCGGAGCCCCGCGCGGTGTCGGGACGAACTCGGGACGAACTCCGCACAATTCCGCACGGCTCCGGCGATTGAAGTGGGACTGGCCCCGCGACGCCGGACGGCTCAAGCGACCACGTTAGGTCGCGCTAACCGCATAGAGTTGCATGCTGGTGGGACAGGCCCTTAAGGAATTAAAAGTATTGTATATGAATGCGAATGAAGTAGAAATAAAGTAGATGAGCTTGAGGCTCAGTTAGAGGTTGGTAGATATGACATTGTGGGGATTACTCAGGCGTGGCTGCCTGAGGATCGGGCCTGGGAACTTAATATTCAGGGTTATACATCCTATAGAAAGGACAGGCAGGTGGGCAAAGGAGGGGGGTAGCTCTGCTGGTAAGGGATGGAATTCAGTCCCTTGCGAGGGAAGACATAGGGACTGACAAGGTAGAGTCACTGTGGATTGAGTTGAGGAATTGTAAAGGCAAGAAGACACTAATTGATGTTATCTGCAGACCCCCAAATAGTAGCCCGGATGTAGGGTGTAAGTTGCAGCAGGAGTTAAAACTGGCATGTAACAAAGGTAATGCCACTATGGTGATGGGGGATTTCAATATGCAGGTAGACTGGGAAAATCAGGTTGGTTCAGGACTCCGAGAAAGAGAGTTTGTAGAGTGCCTCCGAGATGGATTCTTAGAGCAGCTTGTAATGGAACCGACCAGAGAAAAGGCAATTCTGAATTTAGTGTTGTCCAATGAACCAGATATGATAAAGAGAACTCGAGGTAAAGGAACCGCTTGTAGGTAGTGATCATAATATGATTTGTTTTAATCTGCAATTTGAGAAGGAGAACGTTAAATCGTTCAGTGATGCTGTTGAACAAAGGGGACTATGAAGGCATGAGAGCGGAGCTGGCCAAGGTAGACTGGAAAGGGATACTAGCAGGAATGATGGTGGAACAGCAATGGCAGGAATTTCTGGACATAATCCGGAAGACGCAGGGTCATTTCATTACAAAAAGGAAGAAATATTCTAAGGGGAGGAGGCAACCATGGCTGACAAGAGAAGTTAGGGATACAATAAAACTAAAAGAAAAGATATATAACACAGCAAAGAGTAGCTGGAAGCCAGAGGATTGGGAAACTTTCATAGGACATCAGAAGGAAACAAAACGGGCAATACGGGCTGAAAAGATGAAGTACGAAGGGAAGCTTGCCAGGAATATAAAGAAGGACAGTAAAAGCTTCTTTAGATATGTTAAGGGGAAAAAGAGTAGCAAAGTCAAATGTGGGTCCCTTGAAGGTTGACACGGGTGAAATTATTATGGGCACCAAGGAAATGGCAGAAGAGTTGAATAGGTACTTCGGATCTGTCTTCACTAAGGAAGACACAAACAATCTCCCAGATGTACTGGAGGACGGAGGATCTAAGGGGGTAGAGGAACTGAAATAAATTTTCATTAGGCGAGAAATAGTATTGGGTGGGCTAATGGGACTGAAGGATGATAAATCCCCTGGGCCTGATGGTCTGCATCCCAGGGTCCTCAGCGAGGTGGCTCTAGAAATAGTGGACGCATTGGTGATCATTTTCCAATGTTCAATAGATTCAGGATCAGTTCCTGTGGATTGGAGGATAGCTAATGTTATCCCACTTTTCAAGAAAGGAGCGAGAGAGAAAACGGGGAATTACAGACCAGTTAGCCTGACTTCGGTGGTGGGAAAGATGCTGGAGTCAATTATCAAAGAGGTAATAATGGGGCATTTGGATAGCAGTAAAAGGATTAGTCCAAGTCAACATGGATTTATGAAAGGAAAATCATGCTTGACTAATCTTCTGGAATTTTTTGAGGATGTGACAAGTAAAATGGATGAAGGGGTGCCAGTGGATGTAGTGTATCTAGACTTTCAGAAAGCCTTTGATAAGGTCCCGCACAGGAGACTGGTGACTACAATTAGAGCACATGGTATTGGGGGTATGGTGTTGACATGGCCAATTAGGACTAAAATGTGGAAAAACATCTTCACCCAGAGAATTGTGAATCTGTGGAATTCTCTGCCACAGACGGAAGTGCAGGCCAATTCACCGGATGTTTTCAAGAGAGAGTTAAGGGCCTGTCCCACTTACGTAACCTTGGCTCACAAAGTACGCAACCTCGTGGTCGCTTGAGGCGTACGGGCACCATATGGCCGCGCGGGGCCGGTCCTACTTAGAAGCGCGGAGTTGTGTGGGGCTGGACCCGACATCGCGCGGGGCTTCGAAAATCTGACAGTGTCCGAAATCTTCGCGCGCCAACAGCCTGTCGGCATACAGGCACATTGCGATTGTACGCAGCGTCTTGACGGCATATGCCTAGCGTGTGGCGTTGTGCAATGACGTCACCGCCCGGCGTGGAATTACATGATGCTGTCACCGCCCGACGCCCAAATTCAGTCGGCCCGCCTCCTGCCCAGATGATTGGTAAGTATGATGCAAATTACGTCACGCTCGTACTTAGCGCGAACTTCGCGTGAACTCTGCTTCCATTTGGTCGCACCAAACGCATGCAATCGCATGCAAGTGGGACAGGCCCTTAAGATATAGCTCTGCGGGCTAATGGAATCAAGGGATATGGGGAGAAAGCAGGAACTGGGTACTGATTCTGGATGATCAGCTATGATCATATTGAATGGCGGTGCTGGCTCGAAAGGCCGACTCCTGCATCTATTTTCTAAGTTTCTATGTTTAACTCATAGTTTATCCTGTAATGCTCTTATACTTTTGTACCTTTGTAACAATATATTTTTTTTTATATTAGGAAATCTGAGCTGGACGTGGAATTCTTAGGCTTGTAAATAGAATTCAAAAAAAAAAAAAATTGGATATGCTGGAAATCGGAAACATACCAGCAATGTGCTTAAAATATTCAGCAGGTAAGCCAGTATCTGTGGAAAGAGAAAGACCCGGCACCCTTTGTGCAAAGTGAAAGTGTTTTAACTGCTTCTTTTTCCATAAATAACATTTCAAAAGCAGATTTCATGTTTTAAAATTATTTTCACATGAAGGTTGACTATTGATTTCCCATTTTAGAGATTCCTAATTTCACCTCCGCCCTCAACTTCAGGGAGATGTAAAAAATATATTCAATGTATTACTCAGAGGTATGGAGCTGATTTAAAAGAAAACTCAATGGCAATAATGAAAACACAGACCCCGGCAACAAGAACAAATTGCAACCAAAAGAGATAATAAGAATTATATCAAGGATATGTGAGGAGAAACTTGTAAGTAATATTAAAAATCAATACTTAGAGGCAAAAACCACAACACTGAAAACAAAGAAAGTCGGCAGGAGTGCTGAACATTTTGTGCTTCTGATCCAGAAGTGGCTGGATAATGTCCAGATGATAGCATGCAGTACCTCACAAGAACCCAACGAATCAAACGCGGGATGACAGATGAAGGGAAAACCCGTTGCTGCCATTGAAGAGCTTGTTTCTGTGCTGCTCAAGTCAATGACTGACTCTTATAATAAAATGTTACTCAGTGGTAAATCCCCAGGGAAGCTGGCTTTCATCCAGATATTTAAGGAAACAGCAAAAAACATAATATCCTACAAACTCTCTTGGACTGATACTTCATTAAAGTTCCTGCACCACATGGAAAAGGAGAGAAAATAACCGTCGTCTCACATCTGTCAGCCTGACATGGTGGTCCAAAATGTATCTGTCTTTTATTCAGGGGGGCAACATCAAGCACATTGTAAATGTTCTATCCTTCGGGGAGAACCATGACAATTTCTGTGACAATAGGACAGCTATGTCTGATAAATACGATTGACTTTTTTTGTTGAAGAATTACTTAAAGGTAGTGGAAAGGGGAGTAGAGCTGGGTGAAATGTATTGGATTTTACAGAATGTAATTAGTCTTCAGAGCATGGAAACAGGCCCTTCGGCCCAACCTGCCAATGCTGACCAACATGTCACATTTACACTAATCCCACCTGCCTGCGATTGGGCCATATCCTTTCAAACCGATCCTATCCATGTACCTGTCCAAATGTCTTTTAAACATTGTGATAGCACCTGCCTCAACTACCTCCTCTGACAGGTTACTCTATACCACCCTTTGCATAAAAAAAAGTTGCCTCTCAGGTTCCTATTTCCCCCCCTCACTTTAAACCTTTGTCCTCTGGTTCTTGATCCCCCTACTCTGGGTAAAAGACTGTGCATTTACCCCATATAATCCCCCATGATCTTGTACACGTCGATAAGATCATCTCCTCATCCTCCTGCAACCAAGGAACAAAGTCTTAGCCTGCTCAACCACTTCCTATAGTTCAGGCCCTTGAGCCCTGGCAACATCCTCACAAAAAGTCTCTGCACCCTTTCTAGCATAACAACATTTGTCCTATAACAGGATAACCAAAACTGAATGTGGTATTACCAATATCTTGCACAACATTAACGAGACCTCCCAATGTCTATACTCAATAAATAGACACAAAGTGCTGGAGTGACTTAGGCAGCATCTTTGGAGAAAATGGAGAGAAAATTACTTTTTGAGTCGGGTCGCTTCTTCAGACTCAGAGTCTATATTTGGTAAAACCAGTATCCGCAGTTCCTTTTAATAGTAAGATTAAATGAGCTTACCAGTTTGAAGTTTGATCTTTATTTTATGAGGAGTTGCGATGAGGGATTTCGTGAAGAACCCACCAGCACGCATGCGCGACATTCTTCAAAGCAGCGGTGTAGAATCACAGAATCAACAAACAAAGAAATGACTTGTTATAGTAAGATTGAAGAGACTCTAATTACCAGTTGACTTTATGATCGAGGGTTGGGAGCGGAGGGCACGAAATCCCTCATCGCAACTCCTCATAAAATAAAGATCAAACTTCAAACTGGTAAGTTCTCGTTTAATCTTACTATTTCATTTCGGAGTCACGTGAGTGACTTCGTGAAGACTTCAAAGCTCTGTGATTTCATGCCCTGGACCACGTCCATGCCTCACACACGCCACTATAAGGATGGATAGGAGTAATCAAGTTTTCAGACTGGATGTACTGAAAAATAATAATATTTATTAATTATAACAAAGAAAAAAACCCTCACTGGGGAGTAGCTGTATGTTCTTGACCCGCATTCAGCACGGCCTCCGTGAACACTACAGGAGCGGCAACAGGTTTGTTGTAAAACCGTTGAAAAGTGGCTTCACTAGCCCATCCCGCTGTGGCAAGAATATGGTCCATGGGCACCTCCATGACCTTTTCAATTCAATTCAATTCAATTCAACTTTAATGTCATTGCACAAATACAAGTATAGGTACAACGAAATGCAGTTTAGCGTCGTTCGTAGTGATAGCAATATGGAAAAATAAATACAGAGTGCAGTGATAGCAATATGGAAAAATAAATACAGGGTGCAGACAATGTGGACGGAGAGACAGAAATCTATCGGCGGGACTCAGAGTTCAGCAGTGTGATGGTGTTATTGTAGAAGCTGTTCCTCATCCTACTAGTGCGGGACCTGAGGCTCCTGTACCACCTCCCTGATGGCGCCGCCGATGTCGATGCAGCCCTGGTGGAATGGGATTTAAAGACATTAGTGTCAATACCTGCTTCGTTCAAGACGATCCTGAGCCATCTGGAGATCGTCTGTATCGACACTCTATGGTGTGGTTTTTTGTGGCTGATTAGCAGATATTTTTCCATTCCCCTTAAATTCCGCGTCACTTTAATATAGTGGCGGATATAAGTGGCTAAACATAGCCTAGCATCAGCGGGGTATGCTGGAAACACCAGCTGCAGCCCTGTGAATCCAGGTTTATGCTGCTCTAGTAATTCATCAACATAGAAGATTACTTTCTCCGGGGTAGAGACCATTCTGTCAATCTTGATTTTATGAAGCGTCTGTACCCTCTGTGCTGAAGTAAGTGCCAATAACATCACCAGCTTCAGGGTGCGTTTGTCCAAATCGAGCCCTGCCATGGGCGACCAAGTCCTGAGTAGGGATAATACTCTCCCAATGTCCCAGGTAACATTGTAACGGGGTCTGGGCGGGTTAGAATTAAATATTCCCCGCATCAATTTGGACACCAGTTTATTGGATCCTACTTCGATATTGAGGTAGAATGATAGCGCACTCCTGGCGCTATTGATGGCAGTGTAGCTGAGGTGTTCGTCATGATGCAACCCCGCAAGAAATTCCAGCTCATCTGTTATGGTGACGGAGTCATATGCAATGTTCAAGCGGCCGCAGTAGGTTTCCCATTTCCTGATTTGCGTTAAATATTGCCGTCTTGTGGACTCCCTGCATGATGCTCCAATTGTATCCATTGTCCTTGACGAGAGACCATACTGCAGTAATGGTCTATTCAGAACCTGCAAGCCAATAATTTCAAATGACTATGGCAGGGATGATGTTCCCCTGTAACAGGGTTCGTCACCAATTGTGGGCAATTCTCTAAGAGGGCCCATGGTTCACTTATCATTCCAAGGACCACCGAATACCATGGCTGTGTAGGCCAGTCGGGTACGATAAGAATGCCTTTAGCAGCATCTGACTGGATTTTCCGCAATACCCGACTGATGAGGCAAAATGGAGGAAATGCGTAGAAAAACCATTTCCCCCAGTCTAGCGAGAAAGCGTCCATCGCCATTGCCCCAGGATCTGGTTCCTATGATACATATGTTGGTACCTGATGGTTTAACCGTGACACAAAAAGGTCAATATCTGGTTTACCAAATTTGGCTGTAATTTTGGTGAATATTTGGGGATTTAACATTCACTCAATGTTGTCATTAAATTTCCGTGACCTGGTGTCCGCCACTATATTGAGCTTACCTGGTAGGTAGGTAGCTGAAATCCAAATATTGCGTTGTATGCACCAGAGCCAAATTGTATTAGCCAATTCATCACATGAAATTGACCTGGTACCGCCAATATGATTTAGATATGCCACCGCAGTGGTGTTGTCTATTTGGAGACAGACATGAGTGTCAGTAATGTTTGAACAATAAGCTCTAAGTCCGTGGAATGCCCCTAGCATCTCCAAATAATTTATCCCTTGTGATAACAAAAGGGTAGATTCAAGTGTGTCCCATCTGCCCCCACAACTAGTGTTGTTGTCTGTAGCTCCCCAGCCATGGGAGCTTGCATCTGTTTGTAAGTACACCAACGGGCGAGGCACAATGATGGGTTTGAATGAGTTACGGATATTGTCAAACCACCATTGTAACTCAATTTTTGCCTTGAATGGCAGCTGCATGGGTCTATCAAAATGTCCAGCATTCAATTTTAATGCTGAAATCTTGGATCTTTGCAAATTTTGATAATGTAAAGGTCCGAATTGAGCAGCTGGAAAAGCTGCTACCATTTTCCCAATTACCTTGGCAGCTTGTCTGATTGATGGTATACTGGCGCAGACCAGATTATTACATGCTTCAATGATATCCCCAACTTTGTTAATTGGAATGGTGGTAATCATTCGATTGGAATCAATCGTAAATCCCAGATAGTCCATGATCTGTGAAGGACAGAACTTTGATTTATCTGGATGGATAATAAATCCCATTTTTTGAAATAATGTCACAGTGGCTGTAACTGCCAATTTTGTTGATTCCAATGTATTCCCAATAATTAGGATATCATCCAAGTAAGCCATAACCGTATGGTTTTGTCTCCTCAGTGTTGCTAACACTGGCGTGAGTAATTTAGGAAACAATCTGGGGGCTGTGGTAAGCCCATTGGGCAAAGCTCTGTATTGCCAAAGTTGATCCATCCAGGTAAATTTTAAGAACTTCCTGTGATGTTTCTGAATGGATACCGAATAGTATGCATCTTTTAAATCAATGCATGCCATGAAGCAGCACTTGGAAACCAGAGATTTGGCTGTCTCGAACGTGTCCATTTTAAAATGGGTATATTTTACAAAAGTATTCCAATGGGTTAGATCTATGATAACCCGACATCCACCATCTTTCTTGGTTTTTGTGAAAATATTGGATACGAATTCAATTGGTTCGTGGATAGTTCTTTCTATCACCCCTTTTTCTTGTAATCTCAAGATTTCAGCATAGCCTTCTGCTACTTCCTTATTGGAAAGTGCAAATTTGCGATTCGGCATATGCTGAGGTGGGGGAAGTTGACCATTTAGAAACTCAATCTCATGGCCTTGAATACTTTGTAAAATAAACCCATCTGAGGTGATGGTATCCCATGCCTCCTTAAAGAACCGTAATCTCCCTCCAACAGGTGAGGTTAGACATGCAAGTGCATGAAATCCAAACCGCCTTACCTCCATGGTTATCGGCGGTCCCTGGCATGTTTGGTTGGACGTGGAGGTGCTGGGTTGTGCTGGTGATGCGGTTGCCGCATCTTCCATGCTGGCCGCTGCGGGCCTTGCTCTAAAAAAGGCCTCGGCTGTTGAAATTGCTGGTATTGTGGAGGCGCCGGTATGTATAGGTATGTTACAAAACTTACCTTTACCGGCGCTGCACTTCTGCCGCTCCCCGTGTACGCGACTTTCGCGCCTTGCAGAGGGGGGCGGGCTTAAAGTGCCGTTTTTCCACAGGCAGGACAAATCGATGAATGTCGGGCGATTTGGTTGCTGAAGAAAAATCGCTCCGACATTTCATCAATGGTGGTATTTTTAAATTACTCTAGATTATTTATTAACTAGAGTAATTTAAAAATCACCTTCAAAAGCCGTGACCGCAGACAACCGGAAGCATTTTGCGTAGGGAAGAAAAAAAGGTAAATAGTTTATTTTTATATTAAAAGTTGGTTTTTCGGGAGGCATTAATAATATTTTTATGTTGCGAAATGGGTTCCCCAAAAAATGTATGAACCCCCAGTATTTTTCCCCCCGACTTCACTGCTAACCGCAACGTTCCAATCCACCGCATTCCGCTAAAACCCACTCGCTAGTTGATTTAAATGGCCATTAATTTACAGGCATAAAACACTAAAATCCTTCCATTTGGCCCAGACATTCATGAAAATTAGATTTAAAAATTATGTTATATTGTGGATTATTGTGTGAATTTTATTTGGACACTTAGGCAATTTAAAAAAGTTTATCTTTTCTTAAGAAATTGATAGATGTTTAGATCTACTCATTGAATTTTGTAATTAGCTACAATTAGATAACTAACTAATTATATGCTTTAATTTCAGGTCATCCAAGTAAGATTGTTTAATATTTGTTTCAGAATGCTTCAATCTATAATAACTGAAAATTTCATTGAGTTCTCTTAATTTTTAAGAATGTTATGGACATTTAACTTTTCCAGATCACAGCTTTTGAGTTAAGTCAATTGAAAGGCAATGGGAAGCAAGATGCTCATTTCCGAGTATGAAAATGGCCATAACTTTCTTAATACTGAAGATATGAAAGTAAATTAGGTGTCAAATTAAACTTCTTTTTATGCTTTATCTGATGGGATAAATTGCAGACTTGATTTTTAAAATCTCAAAATTTTGTAACATTGCTAGTATGTAGGTCCTTGCTGGCCTTTCAGTTTGACCCCGTGGTCTGGAATATGGCATTTTCCTGGCCATTTGTCTGGTCGAGGTGTGCGACCTCATAAGACCCACTGTCTTGGCATGGTCGTCCAGATCCTTGACCTGCTTCCCCGAATAGTTGTCTGGGTGGTGGTGTTGGAGATGCTCTGCATAGCCCCGCGAATTTGGGATTTAGAGTGGGCTTGATGGTACTTTTCCGAAACGCATTTATCTCATATTGCGTATTACACAATAGTGCAAGAGCGTCCTCCTGTTCGGTGTTTGAATCCATCCCGTCCACCGACCTCACAAAAGCGGTAATCCCAGACGTGAGCAATTTTAGGATTCTTTGTAATTTTATCTCCTGTGCTCTTATGCCCGGGCTTATATTGCCCCAAATAGGCATATTTACTATAGGTACATTGAGTGAGTTGCAATTACTCGTTGCCTTGTACCTATTCATGGCTTCCGCAAGGACCTGATCCTGTAGTTGATGATTGGTGAGGAAGTCAATGGTAGCGGCCAGTTTTGGTTTTAGAGGTTGCCCCGATGATTTGGGTAAAGCAAACTTGGCTGCCACGTCCAGAAGTTCTTCCTGAGGAACCTCAGGTGCCACTGGTTCGTGTACCAATATATCCTATTCTTCTCTTGGCTGCCTCATGCTACCCATTGACGATGGGGATATATCCAAAAGTCCCCTGGAACTGGACATTTCCTGCCGTTGACTCTGCTGCAGGATCCATAGAAACATAGAAACATAGAAAATAGGTGCAGGAGTAGGCCATTCGGCCCTTCGAGCCTGCACCGCCATTCAATGTGATCATGGCTGATCATCCAACTCAGTATCCCGTACCTGCCTTCTCTCCATACCCCCTGATCCCTTTAGCCACAAGTGCCACATCTAACGCCCTCTTAAATATAGCCAATGAACTGGCCTCAACTACCTTCTGTGGCAGAGAATTCCAGAGACTCACCACTCTCTGTGTAAAGAATGTTTTCCTCATTTCGGTCCTAAAGGAATTCCCCCTTATCCTTAGACTGTGACCCCTTGTTCTGGACTCCCCCAACATCGGGAACAATCTTCCAGCATCTAGCTTGTCCAACCCCTTAAGAATTTTGTAGGTTTCTATAAGATCCCCCCTCAATCTTCTAAATTCCATCGAGTACAAACCGAGTCTATCCAATCTTTCCTCATATGAAAGTCCTGACATCCCAGGAATCAGTCTGGTGAATCTTCTCTGTACCCCCTCTATGGCAAGGATGTCTTTCCTCAGATTTGGAGACCAAAACTGTACGCAGTACTCCAGGTGTGGCCTCACCAAAACCCTGTACAACTGCAGTAGAACCTCCCTGCTCCTATACTCAAATCCTTTCGCTATGAATGCTAACATACCATTTGCTTTCTTCACTGCCTGCTGCACCTGCATGCCTACTTTCAATGACTGGTGTACCATGACACCCAGGTCTCGTTGCATCTCCCCCTTACCTAATCTGCCACCATTCAGATAATAGTCTACCCTCATGTTTTTGCCACCAAAGTGGATAACCTCACATTTATCCACATTGTACTGCATCTGCCATGCATCTGCCCATTCACTCAGCCTATCCAAATCACCCTGCAGCCTCCAAGCATCCTCCTCACACCTAACTATACCCCCCAGCTTGGTATCATCTGCAAATTTGGAGATGTTGCATTGAATTCCCTCGTCCAAATCATTAATATATATTGTAAATAGCTGGGGTCCCAGCACTGAGCCTTGCGGCACCCCACTAGTCACTGCCTGCCATTCTGAAAAGGACCCGTTTACTCCTACCCTTTGCCTCCTGTCTGCTAGCCAGTTCTCTATCCACATCAATACTGAACCCCCAATACCGTGTGCTTTAAGTTTGTATGCTAATCTCTTATGCGGGACCTTGTCGAAAGCCTTCTGAAAGTCTAGATATAACACATCCACTGGTTCTCCCTTATCCACTCTACTAGTTACATCCTCGAAAAATTCTATCAGATTTGTCAGACATGATTTACCTTTCGTAAATCCATGCTGACTTTGTCCAATGATTTCACCACTTTCCAAATGCGCTGCTATCCCATCTTTAATAACTGACTCTAGCAGTTTCCCCACTACCGATGTTAGACTAACTGGTCTGTAATTCCCCGCTTTCTCTCTCCCTCCTTTTTTAAAAAGTGGGGTTACATTAGCTACCCTCCAATCCTCAGGAACTACTCCAGAATCTAAGGAATTTTGAAAAATTATCACTAATGCATCCACTATTTCTGTGGCTACCTCCTTGAGTACTCTGGGATGCAGACTATCTGGCCCTGGGGATTTATCGGCCTTCAATCCGTTCAATTTACCCAACACCACCTCCCGGCTAACCTGGATTTCACTCAGTTCCTCCATCTTATTTGACCCCCGTTCCACTGCTATTTCCGGCAGATTATTTATGTCTTCCTTAGTGAAGACAGAACCAAAGTAGTTATTCAATTGGTCTGCCATGTCCTTGTTCCCCATGATCAATTCACCTGTTTCTGACTGCAAGGGACCAACATTTGTTTTAACTAGTCTCTTTCTCTTTACATATCTATAAAAACTTTTGCAGTCAGTTTTTATGTTCCCTGCCAGTTTCCTTTCATAATCTATTTTCCCTTTCCTAATTAAGCCCTTTGTCCTCCTCTGCTGGATTCTGAATTTCTCCCAGTCCTCCGGTAGGCTGCTTTTTCTGGCAAATTTGTATGCCTCATCTTTTGTTTTTATACTATCCCTGATTTCCCTTGTTATCCATGGATGCACCACCTTCCCCGATTTATTCTTTTGCCAAACTGGTATGAACAACTTTTGTACTTCATCCATGCAGTCTTTAAATACCTTCCATTGCACATCCACTGTCAACCCTTTAAGAATCACCTGCCAGTCTATCTTGGCCAATTCACATCTCATACCTTCAAAGTTACCTTTGTTCAAGTTCAGAACCCTTGTTTCTGACTTAATTTTGTCACTCTCCATCCTAATGAAGAACTCAACCATATTATGGTCACTCTTGCCCAAGGGGCCACGCACAACAAGACTGCTAACTAACCCTTCCTCATTACTCAATACCCAGTCTAGAATAGCCTGCTCTCTCGTTGGTTCCTCCACATGTTGGTTGAGAAAACTATCCCGCATACATTCCAGGAAATCCTCTTCCTCAGCACCCCTGCCAATTTGATTCACCCAATCTACATGCAGATTGAAGTCACCCATTATAACCGTGTTACCCTTGTTGCACGCATTTCTAATTTCCTGTTTGATGCCATCCCCAACTCCAATACTACTGTTAGGTGGCCTGTACACAGTTCCCACTAGCGTTTTCTGCCCCTTAGAGTTTCGCAGCTCTACCCATATCGATTCCACATCCTCCACGCTAATGTCCTTCCTTTCTATTGCATTAATCTCCTCTCTCACCAGCAACGCTACCCCACCTCCTTTTCCATTTCGTCTATCCCTCCTGAATATTGAATATCCCTGGATGTTCAGCTCCCAGCCTTGGTCATCCTGGAGCCAAGTCTCCGTGATTCCAACTATAGCATAGTCATTAATCGCTATCTGCACCTTCAACTCATCCACCTTATTACGAATGCTCCTCGCATTGAGACACAAAGCCTTCAGGCTTGTTTTTACAACACTCTTACTCCTTATACAATTATGTTGACAAGTGGCCCCTTTCACATCGATCCCTATTACACTTGGCCATACTCTCCTATCCCTTTGTGAGCTTTCTTCCCCGTTAATTCTGGGGTCATTAACCATCGCTTTACTCTCTTTCCCTCTAACTCCGTCCTCGACTATCCCATTTGATACCCCACCCCCCTTATTCAGTTTAAAACCATCCGTGTAGCAGTGGCAAACCTGCCGGCCAGAATGCTGGTCCCCCACCTGTTAAGATGCAATCCGTCCCTTTTGTACAGTTCCCCCTTACTATAAAAAAAATCCCAGTGATCTAAGAATCTAAATCCCTGCCCCCTGCACCAGTTCCTCAGCCACACATTCAGGTCCCATATCTCCCTGTTCCTGCTCTCGCCAGCACGAGGAACTGGAAGCAAACCGGAGATAACAACCCTGGAAGTCCTGCTTTTCAGCATTTTTCCGAGCTCTCTGAAGTCCCGCTGCAAAAAATTCATCTCCTTCTTTCCAACATCATTTGTGCCAACATGCACGACCACTTCCGGCTGGTCACCTTCGCCCTTGAGGATTGTCTGCACTCGATCCGTTCCATCATCCTCTCCATTCGATGTGTCCTTCATCGTGAGTGAATGGGAGGTCAGAGCCCTCATGCCCGAAGGAACTCCTGAGGCTCCTATCACCGGCCCGTACCTCGTCGAGGTAATCTCGGTGCCGTGACGAAAAGTCGCTGCCAGCCGCCTCAGCGGAGCTGTACGACTCCTGCGCGGATCTGCTAATTCGCCTCCTTTTGGATGAGCTAGGTCCGACTGCCTCAAAGGCCATATGCGGTGTGAAGTCGGTACCTGCTGCCGCAGCGTGGTGACCCGACATCCACGCGGGCTTGCCGCCTGTCCTTCTCCTGGACTCAGGCGACGTACGGTCCCGTCCTGCCGCTAATGGGGGATGCAGTGACCGTGGTGAGATTCCACCTGCATGACATCTACTGGTTCTGCTAGGTGGTGAGTCTACACTGGCCCTTCCTGGTCTGCCAGTGGACTCGGGTCTCGGTAAGCCACCAGTCCGCAGTCTAGCGGCCTTTGGTGAATATTCTGTCCTATAAGGGCTTTGCTGTTGAGCTCTATCCCTGGCTCTTCCACGAGGGCTCGGGGAGAAGGGCCGTGCAGCAGCGCATGTAACCCGTTTGCTCATTTCAGCCAACGTTTCTCTCCCAGTTGGAGATAGTGAAATAGAGTCAGGGTCTACCTGCTCCGGCGCCGTTCCAACTTGCTGCTCTGCGGGTTCCCCGCTCATACACAGCTGTGTCGGTGGGTCAGGTCCTGTAGTCACAGGGCTCCCCAACTTTCGTGCCTTTTTCCCGGCCCGACTTGCGGGTGCTGCCGTTGTAGAGAGCTCCGGGAATAATGGCCGACGACTCCTTTCGGAAGTCCTGCGGCCTGTTCTCCTTTTATCCATATCCCTGTTGAAGAAAGCACAGTTCAAACACCAGGGACAACCAGCACAAGGTTGCCTATACTTACCTGAGCGGTCCTTATGAAGGGCTGGTGGTGAGCCGCGCTCCACCTCCAGCCGTCGACTGCAAATGCGAGCGACGATATGTCGCACATGCATGCTGGCGGGTTCTTCACAGCTTCAGGTCTACGGAGCTTCAGCTGGCGCGCCGTCCGGAGCCTGAGATCCCTTGTTGGGGACCCCGGAGGAGAAGGGCTCTGACCGCCGGCCTGCGGCCTACCTTTAACCGAGGGAGCGGTGGGGACATCCATCTGGAGCGGGCTCCCTCGCCGGGGATCCCTGGAGTGGAGCTCCGACCGCCGGCCCTGCGATCTGCGGTGCTTCTGGCTGCGGCGCGGACTTAAAATCTTCGACCGCCAGCCTGCGGCCTACACCATCTTGAAGCCGCGGTCTCTAGTGGGGAAGCACCAATTCAGGACTTACCTTGTCTGCACATCTGAACGCCCACAGCGGCAACTGCGGAGGTTGTGGTCCCGGCCAAGGGGGAAAATGGAGGAGGACTGACCAATTTTTGTGCCTTCCACCACAGTGATGAATGCTGTGGTGGATGTTTGTGTTAGAAACGTAGAAAATAGGTGCAGGAGGAGGCCATTCGGCCCTTTGAGCCAGCACCGCCATTCATTGTGATCATGGCTGATCGTCCCCTATCAATAACCCGTGCCTGCCTTCTCCCCATATCCCTCGACTCCTCTAGCCTCATGAGCTTTATCTAACTCTCTCTTAAATTTTAATTGTGTATTATGTGTTCTTTTTTTATTGTACTGCTGCCGGCAAATTCATTTCACTGCACTTTATGTGCAAGTGACGAATAAAACTTGACTTGACTTGTGCCACAAACCTTCTCGTACGTGCACTGCTAGATCCCTCTGCACCATTCACTGTGAACTTCCTGCCCTGGCTTGAATTCCCAAAATGCAACATCTTGCACTTAACTTATTAAACTCCATTAACCATTCCTCAGCCCATCTGCGCAACTTATTTTATTTATTATAATTAAATCGTTGAAAACATTAGTGACGCAGTAGTGCTGGTTTCCGATGGGCATCCCTTACAATGCTATGTACGACAGTGATCGCAACTTCTACTGAAGGGTGGATAACCGTTGGCTCGGTAGGAGCTCATCTGCCCTTTGACAGGTCTTGTTTTTGGTCCTGCTGGGGGTCCACAGCCCCCTCCTCACCTGGCCGACTATCCGACCATGGAGCAGGTAGCATGGAATTACATGGTACCCCTGGCGGAGGGAACTCCACCCGATCTGACTTAGATCAGCCCATCTGCCCAACTGCAATATTTGATAACCTTCTTCACTATTTACGAAGCCACCTCCTTTTGTGTCATCTCCAAACTTGCTAATCATGCCTTGTACATTCTCATCCAAATCACTCATATAAACCACAAACAGCAAAGGACCAAGCAACTGATCCCACTGAACTTTCTGCACCAAGTCCTGAGCCATGCATTCATCTGTCCTATCTTCCGGTTCCTACCTTCACCAGCACGTGCACAGGGAGTAATCTGGAGATCACCATACCGTGGAGATCCTGCTTCTTAACCTTTTGTCTAACTTCCTAGAATCTTTTTGTAGGACCATATCCTTTTCTACCCATGTCATTTGTGGCAAGATGCACAATGACTTCCAGCTGCTCCCCCTCCCCCTTGAGAATGTCATGTAGCTACTCTGAGACATCCCTGGCACCAGGGAGGCAACACCATCCTGGACTCACTATTGCCTCCCCAGAATCTCCTGTCTGCCTCCCCCTAACTAAAGGGTCACCGACCACTATGGCTCTGCCTGACATCACCCTTCCTTGCTGTGCCTCAGAGCCTGGCTCAGTGCCACTGATACTGATTTCTTGATACAGCTGTTGAGGGTTGAAATCAATATCAGCAGCAGAATGATAAGCGATGCTCAAGGAGATATTTTGGAGTCTGCACTATTCCTTTGCACAGTGACTTTGACAATGACATGGAAATCATTTACCTGACCCAAAAGCAAGCACCACAATGAATAGATTGGAACAGAGTATAAATGCCATAAAGACTAATTGAATGAGCAAATAGATTTCAATTCAAGCGTGAATCATCTATTTGGAACCCTTAAATTATGAGGGATAAAGTTGCAAAAAACATGATTAGAGTTGCATTCCACAAGTCTTGAGTGGGGTCCAGGATCAAAGTTTGGAAAACACAATGGAAATACATTAAACTCAAAGGCTCCAGGAAAACACCTGTAAATCTATAAGAATAATTGGGAATTTGTCATGTTGAAGTTATATGAAGCCCCGGTGGTTCAGTTTTACCCTAACTCCCTGGTTCTGACAAAAACATAACATTGGGCTGAAACGTGCCAACAGCCATCAGTTCTGTAAAAAACCAACAGCTAGCTGCAGTGCACCAGGTTTGTTGCAGATTTCCATGCCTATGCACAAGTGTGCAGGTCAGGAATCCATAGCAAGTCAGAAGCGAGCACTGCGGCCTCACTCCATTCTGTTAAGACCAAGATCCCTCTATAACTCATTGACCCACGGGATTGGATGCACTTCATATATGACTGCTCGCTTCCACACTACTCAAGGCTGATGCATCTCGTGCAATCCCATTCATTTGAAAGAAGTAGCCAATTTCAATTAACAGCAAGTTCAGTTAAGGCTTTTGCTTATTTTTTCTATATTTGACTGAACATTTTATTGGAGGTATGAGCTTACCTTGAGCAGCGCTGCAGTTCTGCCGCTCACCGTGTGCGTGACTTTGGCGCCATTCAGAGGGGGGCGTGTTTAAAGTGCCGTTTTTCTACAGACAGGGCAAATCGATCCATTTCAAGGGATTTCGTCGCTAAAGAGAAATCGCTCTGACATTTGATTTATGAAGGTATTTTTAAATTACGCTAGATTATTTATTAGCTAGAGTAATTTAAAAATCATCTTCTAAAGCCGTGAGCGCCGACAATGGGAAGGATTTTACGTAGGGGAGAAAATAAAGTACACAGTCTATTTTTACATAAAAATGTGCTTCTTAGGAAGCCTTTAATCACATTTTCATGTTGCGAAATGGGGACAAAAAAAAACGAACCAGCAGTGTTTTTCCTGCCGACTTCACCGCAAACCGCAACGTTCTAATCCACCACATTCCACTAAAACCCAATCGCAAGTTGATTTAAATGGCCATTAATTTACAGGAATTAAACACTAAATTCCTTCCATTTGGCCTATAAATTCATGAAAATTAGATTTAAAAATCATGTTATATTGTGAATTATTGTGTGAATGTTATTTGGACACTTAGGCAATTTAAAAATGTTTATCTTTTCTTAAGAAATGGATTGATGTTTAGATCTAGTAATTGAATTTTGTAATTAGCTACAATTAGGTAACTAACTAACAATATACTTTAATTTCAGGTCATCCAAGTAAGATTATTTCATATTTGTTTCAGAATGCTTCAATCTATAATAACTGAAAATTTCATTGAGTTCTCTTAATTTTTAAGAAAGTTATGGGCTTTTGACTGTCCTAGATCACAGCTAGGACAGACCAAGCCCAGGGTGATGCACCCCATGAACTCTTTCCCTAATCTGCAGTATTTTATCAATAAACTAATTGGCATTCTGGTCCTGAACCACTTCAAAGACACCTGGGGATGTACCCACACGAATCACTAAAGTTGGCAGAACAGGAATGCTTTAAAAGTATAGAGATTTCTACAATAATATAAAACAAAGCAACTTCCGTGTGCTCATTAAGAAATAAGACATCAGTTAGAACACAGTGTGGAATCGTTGTCACTTTAGTTGAGAGACACAGCACAAAAACCAGCCCTTCGGCCCACAGAGTCCACATCCACCCACGATCCCTGCACATTAACACTATCTTGCACACACTAGGGACAATTTCCATTTATACCAAATGAATTAACTTACAAACCTGTACGTCTTTGGAGTGTGGGAGAAAACCCACAAAGGTTACGGGTTGAACGTACAAGCTCTGTACAAACGGCACCCATAGTCAGGATCGAACCTGGGTCCCTGGAGCTGGAACGCAGCAAATCTCTGCTGGGCCACCGTGCCCCCCATGTTAATGTTGGGAATAATTATGAAGGATGGGAGATGGTAAATGGGTGGTTTGCATCAGAGATGGAAAATAAAACTGGATATGCAATGGAAGACATTTAAAGACTGCATGGATGAACTACAAAATTTGTTCATCCCAGTTTGGCAAAAGAATAAATCAGGGAAGGTAGTGCATCCGTGGATAACAAGGGAAATCAGGGATAATATCAAAGCAAGGGATGATGCGTACAAAGTAGCCAGAAAAAGCAGCATACCAGAGGACTGGGAGAAATTCAGAGACCAGCAGAGGAGGACAAAGGGCTTCATTAGGAAAGGAAAAATAGATTATGAAAGAAAACTGTCAGGGAACATAAAAACTGACTGCAAAAGTTGTTATAGATATGTGAAAAGATTAGTTAAAACAAATGTAGGTCCCTGTTCCTGAACACCTTAAAGACCAAGGAGATAATAACAGACTTCAGGAAGAACAAAACAGAACTGGTACCACTAATCATCAGAGGGGACTGTGTGGAGAGGGTGGCGGATTTCCGCTTCCTGGGAATCCATATTGAGGAGGACCTGACGTGGAGCGTGAACACCTCTGCGCTGCTGAAAAAGGTCCAGCAGAGACTGCACTTCCTGAGGGTGCTCAGGAAGAATAACATCACACAGAGACTGCTGCTGTCCTTTTTATCGGTGCTCCATTGAGAGCATCCTAACATACTGTGTATGCGTGTGGTACACCAACTGCACAGCGGCTCAGAGGAAAGTGCTCCAGAGGGCCATTGACAACGCCCAGAGGATTGGCGGCTGCCCTCTCCTTACCTTGGAGGACTTACACAGTTCCAGCTGCATCAAAAAATCCCAGAATATTATAAAGGACATTTACCACCCTGGACACTCCCTGTTTGAACTGTTGCCGTCAGGCAGACGGTACAGATCTACAAGGACAACCAGACTTAAAAACAGTTTTTACCCCACTGCTATAAAGGCACAAAATGTAGCCGCCAAGGAACGCGGGGACTAAGGGACTGTGGTTGGTACACTGTGAAATCGACAGAAGGATGTAGGGTTGGGTGTTTATGCGTGCTATTTTCATATTTCATAGTTATTTTAGTTGTTTATCTTTTTGAATATTTTACCTTGTATGTATCGTTAGCTTTTATGGTTTGAATGGTGCACTGACTGGTTGACATTTTTAAATTTTGTTGTACATGGTTCATGTTACAATGACAATAAAGAAACTATATATATTGCAGTCAGAAACAGGTGAGTTGATCATGGGGAACAAGGATATGGCAGACCAATTGAATAACTACTTTGGTTCCGTCTTCACTAAGGAAGACATAAATAATCTGCCGGAAATAGCAGGGGACCGCGGGTCAAAGGAGGAATTGAGTGAAATCCAGGTTAGTCGGGAAGTGGTGTTGGGTAAATTGAATGGATTAAAGGCCGATAAATCCCCAAGGCCAGATAGGCTGCATCCCAGAGTACTTAAGGAAGTAGCTCCGGAAATAGTGGATGCATTAGTGATAATCTTTCAAAACTCTTTAGATTCTGGAGTTGTTCCTGAGGATTGGCGGGTAGCAAACGTAAACCCTCTTTTTAAGAAGGGAGGGAGAGAGAAAACGGGGAATTACAGACCAGTTAGTCTAACATCGGTAGTGGGGAAACTGCTAGAGTCAGTTATTAAAGATGGGATAGCAGCACATTTGGAAAGTGGTGAAATCATTGGACAAAGTCAGCATGGATTTACGAAAGGTAAATCATGTCTGACGAATCTTGTGGAATTTTTCGAGGATGTAACTAGTAGCGTGGATAAGGGAGAACCAGTGGATGTGGTGTATCTGGACTTCCAGAAGGCTTTCGACAAGGTCCCACACAAGAGATTAGTATACAACCTTAAAGCATACGGCATTGGGGGTTCAGTATTGATGTGGATAGAGAACTGGCTGGCAAACAGGAAGCAAAGAGTAGGAGTAAACGGGTCCTTTTCACAATGGCAGGCAGTGACTAGTAGGGCACCACAAGGCTCAGTGCTGGGACCCCAGCTATTTACAATATATATTAATGATCTGGATGAGGGAATTGAAGGCAATATCTCCAAGTTTGCGGATAACACTAAGGTGGGGGGCAGTGTTAGCTGTGAGGAGGATGCTAGGTGCAAGGTCACTTGGATAGGCTGGGTGAGTGGGCAAATGTTTGGCAGATGCAGTATAATGTGGATAAATGTGAGGTTATCCACTTTGGTGGCAAAAACAGGAATGCAGACTATTATCTAAATGGTGGCCGATTAGGAAAAGGGGAGCTGCATCGAGACCTGAGTGTCATGGTACACCAGTCATTGAAAGTAGGCATGCAGGTGCAGCAGGCAGTGAAGAAAGCGAATGGTATGTTAGCTTTCATAGCAAAAGGATTTGAGTATAGGAGCAGGAAGGTTCTACTTCAGTTGTACAGGGTCTTGGTGAGACCACACCTGGAGTATTGCATACAGTTTTGGTCTCCAAATCTGAGGAAGGACATTATTGCCATAGAGGGAGTGCAGCGAAGGTTCACCAGACTGATTCCTGGGATGTCAGGACTGTCTTATGAAGAAAGACTGGATAGACTCTGTTTATACTCTCTAGAATTTAGGAGATTGAGAGGGGATCTTATAGAAACTTACAAAATTCTTAAGGGGTTGGACAGGCTAGATTCAGGAAGATTGTTCCCGATGTTGGGGAAGTCCAGGACAAGGGGTCACAGCTTAAGGATAAGGGGGAAATCCTTTAAGACCGAGATGAGAAAGACTTTTTTCACAGAGAGTGGTGAGTCTCTGGAACTCTCTGCCACAGAGGGTAGTTGAGGCCAGTTCATTGGCTATATTTAAGAGGGAGTTAGATGTGGCCCTTGTGGCTAAGGGGGTCAGAGGGTATGGAGAGAAGGCAGGTACGGGATACTGAGTTGAATGATCAGCTATGATCATATTGAATGGCCTACTCCTGCACCTAATTTCTATGTTTCTATGTTTCTATGTTTATTCTCCTTAGAGAAAATAAAAAGATTTTGATGGAGGTGTTCACATTATTAATGGCTCTAATACAGCAATTAACTATATTAATTTCCGCAGGCCGCGACCATTGTCTCCATCAATCCTCGTCTCTACTGCGGCCACCAACAGGCCAGGGCCGTCAACTCATCTGGATTCCAGGCCCAGTTCCAGATCGAGAGTCTGAAGAAGGGTCTCAACCCGAAATGTCACCTATCCGTTTTCTTCTGAGATGCCGCTGACCTGCTGAGCTATTCCAGCACTTTCTGTCCTTTTGTGTATTACCAACAACTGCAGTTGTTTGTTTCCATTATTTAGGATAATCCCTTGGCAGACAATCGGATATGGCAGACAATCAGCAATTACGGACACCAGTTCCCCCCCCCCCCCACCTCCCCCCGTCCCCCCACATGGTCTGTTGTAACAAGGGCTTTCTGTATTTTACAATGCCAGATTTAGTGGCTTCCAAAGCACTGCATTGAAGAGTGCTGAATGCAAATTCAACTGCAAGAACTCTCAAGAGAATGAGGGGTGATCTTAGAAAAGTATATAAAATCATGAGAGGAATAGATCGGGAAGATGCACAGTCTCTCGCCCAGAGTAGGGGAAATTGACCAGAGGATATGGGTCTAACGTGAAGGGGAAAAGATTTAATATGAATCTGAGGGGTAACATTTTCACACAAAGTATGGTGGGTGTATGGAACAAGCTGCCAGAGGAGGTGGTTGAGGTAGGCACTACCCCAATGTTTAAAAATTGTTAGACAGGTACATGGATAGAACAGGTTTGGAGGTATATGGGCCAAACCCAAGCAGGTGGAGGACTAGTGTAGCTGGCACATGATGACCGGTGTGGGCAAGTTGGGCCAAAGGGCCTGTTTTCACGTTGTATCACTCTAATGACATAGTGGGAAATGACCAATGTTCATTCTGTTGCAGAAGGCCAGCAGATTTAGGAGTTCTATGCAACCACGTGTAGCATTCGATGCTTGACCAACCAAAGTCCAGCAGCTGAACGATGCAGTAATAATGTGCCAGCACTCATGTGCTACGATGCATCAAGGAGCACAAGGATTCACCATTTAATCTGTTGGAAGACAACAGTTGTGAGTTTTTAAGCTGCAGGTTATCCGAGCGGAAATGACATTTTTCAGTATGTGTACCCATCCACAATGGGATTTGCATATGAAAGGCACAAGGCTTTACTGCTGCATGTTCCAGAAGACAAAATATGTGAAGGTTAAATATAACTTTTCTTTCGTAGATCAACGGCAAGGACATCATCGCTGGCTCTAAACTCAATGGCCATGTTCACTGGATAAACACTGGGAAGGGTGGGGGGGGGGGGGGGATGATAATCACAAAAACAAATGTGGGTACAAAGGGTGCAAAACTGTGATTTGTTTGGATGAAGGTGCAAAGATTCCAGCATATGCAGGATGTGCTCAATAGCTGTGATGACAAATGCTCGCTCTCCCAACAAAGCTTTACCACTACATTGTTCCCTCTTCTAGAAATTTAGGTTCAAATAGGCATCATTTACAATTCAATGCTTTGTTCATTTACAGGTAGGATGTTCTCTCGTGCAAAATATTATAACATTGATCATAGTATTGAATGAACATTACATAGTATTGAATGACAGTTAACAGTGGATTTTTAATGTGACATTCCAATAAGATACAAAAGCAATAGTTAAATGAACAAGTATTGAAAGCAAACAAACTGAACACATTTAGATTTTTAACAAAAAAAATTTGTATACCTGACATGGTTACTACAAAATTTTACAAGTTGAGGTCGGTTGATAAATATTGTTCTCATATCTTCTTGATCAGCCAATGAGGTTTTCTCCGAGGTATCCTCTGCTTTCTCGTAACCTATATAAAAGGAACAAAACGAGTGTGTTCTAAATTTAAAGACTTATATATTGGGTAATGCCTACATCATCTTCAGCACATAATGAATTACTTCCTTCAGTGCTGCTTAGCAGCAATAATGACAACTTTCCCGTCTGCTCCACCCAACAACTCAATTTTTCCAGATGTTATGTGCACCTCGCTGGCATTCTGCAAAAAAAGGCTTAATTTTCATCTGAACTATGGATACAGAGATTGCAAACAACCATTATCTTTGACAACAAGCACAGGACCAGAAGATAAATATTGAATCCATAAGGAAAATATAAACAAATACAGGCAAATGGGTGTTATGTGCTTAAAAAGCAGTGTGTAAATGAAAAGAACTCTCAAATCAAAAAGCTTGTAAATCAAACATATGCCAGGCACCGTACGTGACTATGCTGCCATATGTTGCCAGGCATAAATTTGAGTGCATTATTCCAAAAATAGGAGGGCATAAATGAAACTTGGTAGTAATTAAGCACGCATAAAATGCCAGGTGCCTGTACATGCCTTGGGAAAACAGTGCGATACAATAGACAGCCAAACAAAAAAACATCTAGTCCACGTGTCAATCAGCACGCTTTACAATGAGCTTGACCAAATGAAAAAAAGGGCTATGAAGGGAAGGATGTTAAAAAATGTTTGGAGTTCTCCAGATTAGCAGTCGAACCAAGAGAAAAACTTCAAAGTTGACTACATGAACACTGGACGGAGTAGCCTCTGGGACTGCATGATCTTGATCCAATTATCTTAACATTCCTAAAAATGTCAACAAATGTATTCTTTGTGAAAAAAAAAGCCAACTTTCTGACAATATTCTGTATTGCAATCACCTGCAATAACATGAATATATACGAGGACTGATACCTTCCCAGGAGGAACTAACTAATGGTGCTGAAAATCTAATCGGTGGCACCGTTTTCTATGTACCTTCCTTTTACAAAATGCAGGAGAACCACCAAGGTTCTCGAGAGATGCTGCCTGACATGCCAAGTTACTCCAGCATTGTGTTTTAAAAAAAAATGTAAATCACCATCTGCAGTTCCTTGTGTCTACATCTTGCTTCTAGATTCATCTACCACACCAAACATACATGACAATAGCAGAAAGATGGGCAGTATCAGATGACAGCTATCCAAGGATATTTGAAAAGTGATATTAATGCTGGATTCTCAAACAGTCTTCACGCATGCTGGGGTGAATACCCAATCTTCCACTCTTTGCACTCTTCCGCATTCTCACTACAGCACTAATACTATATCTGCACTCTGTTTCTTTTCTCTTTTGTACTCGTGTTTGCTTTGTGCAGGGGAAAAAAAAGTGTTTTTGCTCTATTTCGGTATACACGGCTATAATCAACCAATGATGCAAAATGGGTAACTGCTGGTCGACCCTAAACTCAATGGGGCAAAGGGCATGTTTCCATGTTGCATCTCTCTTTGACAATTATGATTAAGAAATAAATGTTGGCCCTGTCAGTAATGACCTGACCTGAAAAATAAAACAAAAATTTTTTTTTGCATCTCACTGATGTTAAATGAGCTATACAAAATACCATATATATTTCAAAGAGTAAAAACAACCATTTCAGCATAAAAACATTTTTTAAAAAATTGAAAGTCTAGACTAGTTTATTTTATTGTCATGGGTCATAAGGTCATATGTGATAGGAGCAGGATTAGGCCATTCAGCCCATCAAGTCTGCTTCACCATTCAATCATGGCTGATCTATCTCTCTCTCTCCTAATCCCATTCTCCTGCCTTCTCCCCATAACCCCTGACACCTGTGTATCGAGGTACAGCGAAAGGTTTTTTGCTGTGTGCTATCCAGTCGGCAGTAAGACTATACATTATTGCAATCAAGTCGTCCACAGTGTACAGATACAGGATAAAGGGAATAATGTTTAGTGTAAGATTAGTCCAATTAAAGAATTAATGAATAAGTTTATTGGCCAAGTATTCACATACAAGGAATTTGCTTTGGTGCTCCATAACAGTTAGGAATGACACATAAAACATTATAGTCCGAGGGTCTCCAATGAGGTAGATGGGAGGCCAGGACTGCTCATTAATTGGTAATAGGATGGTTCAGTTGCTTGATAACAGCTGGGAAGAAACTGTCTCTGAATCTGAAGGTGTGCGTTTTCACACTTCTGTTGCTTTTGCCTGATGGGAGAGGAGAGAAGAGGGAGTGTCCAAGGTGAGACTCGTCCTTGATTATGCTGGCAGCCTTGGTTGATTTACATGAATGTCTGGGCTGCGACCACAACTCTCTACAATTTGTTGCGGTCTTGGTTGGAGCTGTTCCCAAACCATGCTATGATACATCCTGATTCAATGCTTTCTACAGCATCTCTGCAGAAGCTGGTGAGAGTTGTTGGGGACATGCCAAACTTCCTAAGCCTTTGAAGCAGAGACTTTAGTGTATTTTCTTGGCTATTACTTCGATATGGGTGGTTCAGGTTGCTGGTGATATTTACTCAGAGGAACTGGAAGATTTCAAGCATCTCAACATCAGCACCATCAATGTATACTGGGGTATGTGTACTGCTGCACTTCCTGCAGTCAATCACAATCTCCCTTGTCTTGCTGACATTGAAAGGTTGACAGACAATGCTGGAGTAATTCAACAGGGCAGGCAGCATCTCCGGAGGAAAGGAATAGGTGACGTTTTGGGTCAAGACCCTTCATCAGCAACCCTCTCCGAGGGAAAGATTGTTGGCTTGGCAGCAGGTTACGAGGTTCCCCATCTCCATCCTGCACTCCGTCTCGTCATTACTTGATATCCAGCCCACTGCGGAGGTGTCGTCTGCAAATTTGTAAATTAAATTAGATTTGTATTTGGTTGCATATGGGTGGGTGTATAGGAAGTAAAGAAGGGGATTGAGAATGCATCAGTGTTGAGGATTATTGTAGAGAATGATTTGTCATCTATCATCACTGATTGTGGCCTGTTGGTCAGGAAGTCGAGGATTCAGTTGTAGAGATGAATGGTGACTCGAAGTTCCATGAGTTTGGAGATGAGCTTAGATGGGATAACAACATTAAAAGCAGAGCTGTAGTCTATGAATAGAAGTCTGATGTAGGTGTCGCTCTTGTCCAGGTGTTGTCTCTCTTATCCAGGTATTCAAAATGAGGAAGAGAAAATACAGAAAATCAACAGCAAAGGAAGAGCTAAACAATCTGATTTAATGGTGCTAGAAATCTAAAGTCAAATCTTACTCTATTCAAGATGAATCATGAAATCCAGAACCAGAAAGAAAATTAGCTTGGGTAAATCGCAGAGGGACAGACACCAGGTTTTCAACTTAAAGAATAGTTCTGCAACACAAATAACCATCAACACTCCATTAATTTCCTCATCAAAAGGAGAACATCTTGTCTCCAAGAAAAATATCACACAACGAATGGATAATATATTTTAAAAAAAGATAACAACAACTTCATTACTGTCGCCACAAGGGAAGAGAATATAAAATGTCTATAGAATGGATAATTGCTTGTTAATATACAAAGCATTTTAATTAAAATGTATCGATTCCTCTACAGGGCTTCATTAAAATTCAACATATTGTCCATGGCTCCTCTTGTTGAGTAGAACAAGAATCAATTTCAGTTTTATATCATTGTTAAATCAGATTTTTTAAAAAATCATATTCCATCCACCACATGCATCCAACATGGAAAAGCATTGCACAAAATGTCCATGCCAAACATGATGTCAGGCTAGAATAATCTCCTCCGCCTGCACACGATCCATATCCATGTGTCTCTTAAGTGCCATTATTACATCTGCCTCCACCTCCACCTCCACCATCCCTGGCAGTTCCAGGCACACGTTACTCTCTGACATTTTTGTTGCCCTGCACATCTTTAAATTGTTGTCACTCTCACCTATACCCCTGACCTTGGACTTTTTCAATCTGGGGAAAAAGGTTCTGATCGTCTGCCCTATTTATGCCTCTCGATTATTTACACTTATATTAGATCTGCCCTCAGCCTCTGGCCCTCCAGAGAAAACAATCCAAGTTTATAAAACCTATCCTTATAGCTAATACCATCTAATCTAGGCAGTATCTCGAAAACCTCTCGAACCTGCTCCAAAGCCTCCACATCCTTTCTGTAATGGGGCAACCAGAACTGTAAATAATACTCAAAATACAGCCTGACAAAAGTCCTATAAAGCTGCAACATGACTTCCTGCATACTCTGTGCCACGACTGATGAAGGCAAACCTACCAGATGCCTTCTTTACAACTCTCTTTTCTTCTGTTGACACTTTCGGGGAACGATGGACTTGAACCCCCTCACTCTGTACATCGATGCATTAAGGGTCATACGAAACGATAAAGCTTTATTTATCCTGGGAGGGAATTTGGTCTGCCGACAGTCACAACACACGAGGTACACTAGAAACTTGAAATTAAAAGCGAAAACAAAAAGAAAAAGACGAACAGGACAGTTGGCTGGCTGCCACGTTCACAGCGCCTTGACAAATGAGCAAACAAACAGACAGACTTTTACCCTGGACAGAGGATTCTAAACTAGAGTGCCCCCCCTCCCCCCACCAGATCCCCATTGTCTACCCCTCCCCACCTCATGCTCATTGACCGCAAGGCTCCACCACCACCGAGGCTCCATAATGGGAAGGCAAAGAATCACAATGCACATTGCCCTGAACAACCACAGCTCTTCAGAAGTTTGCAAGTTCTGCCAATCCTTAAGTAATTCAAACCACAAGATTTATCAATTCATCCTTCACTTCCTATTGGAGTGGAATAGAAATTCACCCATGAGCTGTTATAAAAAATTGCTTAACCCATTGCCTTCCATTTAAAAGTTCAGAGATGTTTTTTTTTAAAGCCAATGAATCTCCATGATCAATCTCCAACTTAAATGAGCATGCCTCTATGGTCACAGACTTCATCAGTAAGTGTGTAGAGGACTGTGCCAAGGAGGCCTAAGTGTTCCCCAACTGGAAACCATGGTTGAACATGGAGACCCACTCCCAACTGTCCAGGCCTGAGGCGATCAAGTCGGGTGACCCCGACCTGCCCACAATGTCCAGGTACGAGCTTCACAAAGCAATCAAGGATGCCAAGAGACAATATCTAACCAAGCTAGAGTCCTAGAATTACCAGGCTCCCATCCATTATGGCAAGACTTACATCCGATAAACAGGCTACCATTTGAAGTTGGGTAGAATTGGTGGCAACAATGCAACCTGACAAACTCAATGCATTCTATGCTTGTTTTGAACAGAAAGTTGGTGAAGAGATGCCACCCGCCCTGAGAAACCCGGGTGCACCTGTACCCATGGTCAACGTTGCAGATGCCAAATTGGCCTTCCTGAGAGTGTACCTGCAGAAAACAACTGACCCAGATGGAAAGCTTGGCTGCGTCTTCAGAACTTGTATAGACCAGCTTGCAGGAATATTCACAGATATCTTCCATCTCTTCTTACTCCACTGACATTCCCACATGCTTTAAGGCACCTGCTGTCATCTTAGTGCCAAAGATGATCAAGGTAACATGTCTTAATGACTACCGTCTGGTAGCTCTGATAGACACCATTTTGTGGGGCTTCGCAATACTCAATAAAACAAACTATGCCCGACTCCTAGATATTCCCAACAGTTACGCCTTCAATAACATAATTCCAACCAAACTCATCTCAGCACTATGCTACTGGATCCTGGACTTCGATCCACAGACTGCAATCAGCAATGATAAGCGACAAAACCTCCTCCATGATAATTAACAGCAGTGCCCTCAAGTGTGCTGGTTGTGCTCAGGACATACAAAGAAGATTTAGTAATAAAAGTCAAACCCAACAGATCAAGGCTATGTTTAATGAGAAAAGCTAAAATTATGCCAACTGAAAGTCAGGAAACAATATGCATTTTATAACGCTATGCATGTCATGCAACATCCTAAAATACAGTTCAACAGCTAAACAAGCCAGTCATTATAACAGATCAGGTTGTGAGGAGTTCCCCCCGCCACGGGTACCATGTAATCCCGTGCTACCTGCTCCATGGTCAGATAGTCGGCGACTAAACAGTCTCCCACACCTGGTTTGCCAGGTGAGGAGGGGGCTGTGGACCCCCAGCAGGACCAAAAACAAGATCTGTCAAAGGGCGGATGAGCTTCTAGCGAGCCAACGGCCATCCACACTTCAGTAGAATTTGCGATCACTGTCGTACATAGCATTGTAAGGAATGATGATAAAGCACACACACCAAATTCCTACAATTCCAACGGCAGAAGCCCACAGGAACTGGAGGACAGAGATGTGTGGTGCATCCATCACCGTTCCCGTTGGAAACCAGCACCATTGCATGAGTAATGTTTTCAACGACGATGAATGAATGAAGCATCTTGGACTATCTATATAACTAAAAGTCTCATCTAGACCACTTCCTGTCTGCGCTGTATATTGATATTAGAAAAAACACTACCATATATTGCTCTGTTTTTTGGCCATCTTACTCGTTGTCCTCCTCCGCTGAGGCAACCCCGAGGATTTTTCCAATCGATGAAAAATAAAAAAGTTACGAGTGTTTAAAAAATCAGTTGATTGGTCCTCACGCCTGTCAATCACCACGATGAAGGTAGCGCCCCTTCCGGGGGGTGGGGAGAGGGGGGGATGCCAGGACGTTAGTCAGTCACTCTGGAAGACTCAGCTGATCCACAACTGTGATTCAGCCCACCAGCCCTGAGCGACTGAACTGTCAGCCCACCAGGCCTGAGTGACAGCTGCCAGCCCAAGGATCCATTCTGCCCACAATGTCCATACTAGCCCTCTGGAAACCAGTTTGTTCGGCCCACAACACCCATACTACCATCCCAGAAAGCCCCCCCACCCCCACTGGCCGCCAATGTTGTTGTTGGAGAGGTGGAATATTGCATTGGGGGACCAGCCCTCCCGTGTGAACATAAGACCCAACGGATCCCACTTAGTCTAGTTATTCCTAAACCGTTGGGTTTGCTTTCTTTTTAAATGTGAAAATGTCAGTAAAATCAAAAGATAAACTACAGATGCTCATACCCGTGTCTAGAAAATGCTGAAAAAACACATGGATCAGGTAGCAACAACAATAATTTGTTTAGTTTATGTCATGGGTACAGTGAAAAGCTTTTGTTGCGTGCTAACCAGTCAGCAGAGAGACTATATATGATTACAATCGAGCAGTCCACAGTGCACAGATATATGATAAAGAGATACCGTTTAGTGCAAGATAAAGTCCAGTAAAGTCTGATCAAAGATAGTCTGTGGCGAGATAGATTGTGGGTCAGGACCACTCTCTATTTGTAGATAGGGTGGTTCAATTGTTTGATAACAGCTGGGAAGAAACAGTCCTTGAAATTGAACGTGTGCATTATCACACTTCTCTACCTATTGCCTGATGGGAGAGGGGAGAAGGATTGACCGGGCTAAGACTCGTCCTTGATTATGCACGTGGCCTTGCTGAGGCAGCATGAAGTGTAGATGGCATCAATAGAAAGAGGTTGATTTGTGTGATGGTCTGGACTGCGTCCACAATACTCTGCAATCTCTTGTAGTCTTGGATGGAGTTGTTCCCAAACCATGCTGTGATGTATCCCGATAAAATACTTTTTCTTTTTTTTTTAATTTTTTAAAAATATATTTTTATTAGAGGCCACACGTATTACAAATAATATAATAATTTTTTCAGATACGCATATTACATATTTCCAAAATTATATGAGTATTACAAAGCAATATATATAAGCCTCAATGTTTTTAATAGTGAAGAGAAAAAAAAAGAGTAAAGAAAGAATAGATGTTTAATTTAAAAAGTGTGATTATAATTTTGATTATATGTGAGAAGAGATAGAGAGAAAGAATAAATTTAAAAAAAAAAAACCCATATTACTAACAAACAATGATTATACTTAAAGATAGAAAAACAGTATACATCTTAACAATGAATGGAACAATTTCTAATAATATATATATAGAGACAAGTATATAAATCTCAGATTAAACCTTTTCATCTGATCTTACCACCGGGTACTTGTTGAGTTTCAATGCTGAGCCCAGCTACTCCTTCATATAATCAGTGAATGGAGACCATATTTGTTCAAAAAGTTTGTGTTTATCCATTCTCTCCAATTGCAACGTCTCCAACATTTCCACTGTCCACATTTTGATTGTATGGGGATAATGGTCCCTTTCAAAATGTTAATATTAATTTTTTTCCAATCATTAAACAATAATCAAGAAAATTTCTTTGATTTTCTGTTAATGTTTGATTTGAATCTAAAACACCAAATATTATTAGCTTTGGGTCAGGATTTAATGTAATCTTAAGAACTATAGAAATAATTTTAAAAATCTCAGTCCAATAACTATTAAGTTTTGTACATATTACAAAACTATGAGTTAAATCAGCTTCTATGTGCTGATATTTATCACACAATGGTGATATATTAGGAAAAATTCTATTTAATTTCTTTTTTGAGTAATGTAATCTGTGTAATACTTTGAATTGTATCAAAGTATGTCTGGCATTTAACGAACAACGGTGTATACGTTGTAAACTTTCTTCCCAAAAATCTTTTAATATCGGTAAACCAGTTTCATTTTCCCATATTTGTCGAAATGATTCTGTTGTTGGTATTTCCCTGTCCAAAAGGATGTTATATATATATGCTATTAATTTCTCTGTGTTTGGATGCTTATTAAGCACTTCATCCAGTAAACCTGGTTCTCTATTTCTATAATCTTGCGTATTTGATTTGACATAATCTCTGATTTGTAAATATCTAAGTAAGTTATTTGCGGGCAATCCATAAATATCTTTCAACTCCTGAAATGAGAGAAATTTCCCATTCCTGTAAAGATGTTCTATCCTTATAATTCCTAAATTTTTCCAATGTCTAAACCCCACATCCAATGACGAGGGCTTAAACAGAGGATTATTCATAATTGGTAAACAAAGCGGCATAGTTTCTAAATGTAAAGTCTTAATTATTTTTCCAAATACGTATATTGCTTAAAATTATAGGATTTTCCTTATAATTTTTTTTGTACCACCCTTGGGGCAAGGAATATTGTATTTATATCAAAGGGTAAACAATCTTCCTTTTCTATTCTTAACCAAACTGGGTCCTGTTCCATATGTACCAACCAAAAATTCATATTCTTAATCTGAACCGCCTAGAAGTAATATAAAAAATTAGGTAGTGCTAGTCCACCGTTTATCTTAGATTTACATAAGTGTATTTTACTTATTCTGTGATTTTTATAATCCCAAATAAAGCTATTGACAATTATATCTTTTTTTTTTAAAGTTTTAGGAAGATATAGCGGGATAGCTTGAAATAAATATAGTAATTGTGGCAAAAAAATCATTTTAATGGCATTTATTCTACCAATCATTGATATTGGTAATGTTTTCCAATATAAGATATTATTTTTTAGTTTATTTAGTAATTGGGGGAAATTTGATTTAAATAGAGAATTATAAGATTTGGGTACATTAATTCCAAGATATTTAATTTGATCATTAACTATTTTAAATGGAAATGTTTGTAATTTATTCAATTTTATTCCTGTTATTGGCATAATTTCACTTTTATTCCAATTAATTCTATATCCCGAGTACATACTAAATTCAGTTATAACATTAAGTAACTTAGGGATACTAATCTCCGGTTTTGTTATGTATATTAAGACATCATCTGCATATAAAGATATTTTATTAATTGTGGTATTGGTATTATATCCATAAATTTCTGGTTCCGATCTAATCCTTTCGGCTAATAATTTTTCGCGATTAATTAAAATTCCAGGTCAAAGACCCTTCATCAGATCTTGGACAGAATGAAATCAAATTAGTTATCCGTAGAAATGCTGAGGGAATGATGAATAAAATCTCAGGGGAACAAGACAAATGTTGAATTGCACTGTGAGAAACGTATTGTACTTTGTCTCTATTATGTGTTCCAATAGTGGGGCTGTGGGAAGTCCAGCAAGTCAAGAAATACCAAAGGAGAGAAAAAGTGAGGCAAAAATCAGATGTGTGATGAGTAAAATGGGCTAATTCTTATGTGGACAAAGAATGAGATAAATATCTAAAATGCTGGAGAATTCAATATTGTATCTGGAAGACTCAATTGAAATTGGAAATGCCCATATGGAACATGAGGGGCCGTTCCTCAAGTTTGTATTGGACTCCATTCTAACAAAGCAGGAGGACACAGACAAAGAGGCCCCAGTTGGAGGGGGATGGAGAATTATAGAGGCAGGCAACCAGAGCTCAGGTTCATTCCTGCAACTGGCTGCCAACATTCTGCCAAGTGATCACCCAATCTGTCTTCAGCTTTTCCAGAGTGGATGTGACTGCATTGTAGTGCATGTGAACTGTTACTTCAGCTGAAAAAACTGTGGGAAGGCAAGATGTGAAAGGACAGATGCTGCAAATCCTGTGATTGTGGGGGATAGTTCCACAAGATGGTAAGAGATGGCATGTTGGAGCGGACCAGGTAGTCCTACAAGGAGCAATAATTCCTTTAAAATGCCGAAAGTAGAGAAGGAAATATATCTGTTGGGATTTTTTGTTGGAGCCATCAGGAAAGGAGAAAATACCATGCAATGTAGTAAATTACATAAAAATGTAAAAACAAGTCTTATTTTGGATGAATACAAATCAGTATAGAAAACTATTTGGGGAATTCAGACTCTTCTTATGAATAAGAAAATGGAGAACTGTTTTGGCTTAAAAGTTAGCTCAGTACACGACTGACAAAAAAATCCAAATCGATGCTTTCAAATGATATAATTATTGTAAGTAAATTGTAAGTCAGGTAACATTATACAACGGTATATTTAATTGAGACCACAATCAATCTATTGGAGAGTACAAGAAATCTTTAAAAAAGCAAGTATTAGGATACTGAAATTGTAAAGTCAAGTCACTTTTATTTATATAGCGCATTTACAAAACAACTCTCGTTGGCCAAAGTGCTTTACATTGGTGGAGGTACTAACTTTATACAACAGTGGTTCATAGATTAAGTACATACATATAGCCCTCACTCAGAGGACGTCAAGAAAGGCTTGAGAGTAAAGATGAGTTTTTTAGTCTCGACTTAAAGGAGTCGATGGAGGGGGCAGTTCTGATGGGAAGAGGGATGCTGTTCCACAGTCTAGGAGCTGCAACCGCAAAGGCGCGGTCACCCCTGAGCTTATGCCTAGACCGTGGGATGTTCAGTAACCCCAAGTCGGCCGATCTGAGGGACCTGGAGGTGGTGTGGAGGGTAAGCAGACTTTTGATGTAGCCCCTGTTAAGGGCTTTGTAGACATAAAGGAGGATCTTGAAATTTATTCAGACCCGCACAGGGAGCCAGTGGAGAGAGGCCAGGATCGGGGCAATGTGGTCCCTTTTTCGGGTGCCCGTCAGGAGTCTCGCTGCGGCGTTTTGGACCAGTTGCAAGCGGGGAAGGGAAGATTGGCTGATGCCAGTGTAGAGGGAGTTGCAGTAATCTAGGCGGGAGGAGATAAATGTGTGGATGATCTTTTGGAGGTCATCAAACTGGAGGAATTGTTTTATTTTAGCTATCGTCAGAAGCTGGAAGCTAGCTTTTACCACGGCATTGACTTGTCAAATTTCAATGCCGAGTCAAATATCACGCCAAGGTTTTTGACGTGAAGTTTGAGTAATGGGGTAAGGCTTCTTGCTATAATTTAGATTGAGTCCAAGGGGCCGAGAAGGATCACCTCAGACTTACTCTCGTTTAGTTGGAGGAAGTTCTGGGCCATCCAACACTTTATATCCTCGAGGCAGCGGATAAGGTTAAGCAGATTTGATCGTTTTTTTGGGCTTCAGGGTGAGATAGAGTTGTGAATCGTCTGCGTAGCAATGGAAGGAAATGCCATGGCTTTGAATGACTTGGCCTAAGTGGAGCATGTACAGGAAGAAGAGAATGGGCCCAAGGATGGAACCTTGTGGAACCCCACAGCAGAGGCTAGCTGGGGAGGAGAAAGAGTTGCCTATGTTAGTAGAGAAACTCCTACCTTTGAGGTAGGAGATGAATAAGCTCAGGGCAGTGCCATCAATACCAACCCCGTACCGGAGACGGTCAATTAGGATGGTGTGGTCGACAGTATCAAATGCTGCGCTGAGGTCGAGAAGGAGCAGGATTGCACAGTCGTAGAATTCTAGAAGTCAGTTGTAGAACTCTAGAAGTCAGAACCACACAACTGTTGTTACAATAAGCAGCAACTGTGAAGATGTTAGGAATGGATCCAAAGACCCTCCCTTCACACCCTATCCAGATGTCTTGAATTGATCTTGATGTGCCTCAGCACTAGAAAATCATTCTGCAAAGTGGAGCAGGTCACAAGCAGTGAGTGGGTCTCTGGTGACAAGTCCCAAGAGCCTGCACCCAATCAGGGCCGGTCTTAAGCCGATTGGACCGATTGCTCCCCGCGAGTAAGGGGGCCCCGTGCCAGAGTAATCTACTCTCGGCTCGGGTAGATCTACCCCGAGTAGAGGGGGGAGAGCGGGGCGGAGAGAGAGTAGAGGGGTGGAGGGGGATGAAAGGGGTAGACGGGGAGGGGGGTGTGAGGGGGAATGGAGAAGGGGAGAGGGGGAGGTGGGTCGTTCGCTCACGACAGAGCTCCCGCCCCTCCAGTCGCCGTGCTTCCGCACACAGCTTCGGCTCCCCCCTCTCTCTCCCTGGGATGACGCGGTGAACAATACAGGGAGGGCCGTGCCGGGGGTTGGAGCAACGTTTACAAACAACGGCTTCAGCTCACACCCGTCCGCTCGGACCCCGGCATCTGCTCCCACCACTGACCCTCTCCCTCCCTTCTCTCCTTCACTTCTATCCCTTCTCTCCTTCCTTCCCTCCTTTCTCTCTCTTTCCCCTTCTCTCATTCGCTCCATCCCTTCTTTCTCTCCTTCCCTCCCTCCTTTCTCTCCTTCCCTCCCTCCTTTCTCTACTTCCCTCCCTCCCTTCTGTCCTTCCTCCCTTCTCTCCCTCCCTCACACACATCACGCACAGACAACTAACACACACAACTAAGTTAGGATGGGGTAGAAACCCAAAGGGTAGGATGGGGCTGAAGCCCAAAATTTAATGGCTGGACTAGTTTTTTACCAATGGTTATTGGTTTTCTTTTTTTTTTCTATTTTATTAGTATTTTTATTAGAAGCAATGTACAGTAGTATAAACCGCGGCATATGACAAAATAAATTTAAAATAGAAGACGTACATTAAATGTAACAAGAAAGTAGAACAAGAGAGAAAGAGCGAGAAAAAGAGAAAGTGAACGAAATAGTGATGTGTAAACCCCGAGACTACCAGATAGTGCAGTCCAGGAGTGAACGAGTGAAAGCTTATAACCATATAACCATATAACAATTACAGCACGGAAACAGGCCATCTCGGCCCTTCAAGTCCGTGCCGAACAACTTTTTTCCCTTAGTCCCACCTGCCTGCACTCATACCATAACCCTCCATACCCTTCTCATCCATATGCCTATCCAATTTATTTTTAAATGATACCAACGAACCTGCCGCCACCACTTCCACTGGAAGCTCATTCCACACCGCTACCACTCTCTGAGTAAAGACGTTCCCCCTCATGTTACCCCTAAACATCCTTGCCATAGAGACAGACATAGAGAAAGACATCCTTGCCATAGAGGGGGTACAGAGAAGATTCACCAGACTGATTCCTGGGATGTCAGGACTTTCATATGAGGAAAGATTGGATAGACTCGGTTTGTACTCAATGGAATTTAGAAGATTGAGGGGGGATCTTATATAAACCTACAAAATTCTTAAGGGGTTGGACAAGCTAGATGCTGGAAGATTGTTCCCGATGTTGGGGGAGTCCAGAACAAGGGGTCACAGTCTAAGGATAAGGGGGAATTCCTTTAGGACCGAAATGAGGAAAACATTCTTTACACAGAGAGTGGTGAGTCTCTGGAATTCTCTGCCACAGAAGGTAGTTGAGGCCAGTTCATTGGCTATATTTAAGAGGGCGTTAGATGTGGCACTTGTGGCTAAAGGGATCAGGGGGTATGGAGAGAAGGCAGGTACGGGATACTGAGTTGGATGATCAGCCATGATCACATTGAATGGCGGTGCAGGCTCGAAGGGCCGAATGGCCTACTCCTGCACCTATTTTCTATGTTTCTATGTTTCTAAACCTCTGTCCCTTAATTCTAAAGTCATGTCCTCGTGTTTGAATCTTCCCTATTCTCAAAGGGAAAAGCTTGTCCACATTAACTCTGTCTATCCCTCTCATCATTTTAAAGACCTCTATCAAGTCCCCCCTTAACCTTCTGCGCTCCAGAGAATAAAGACCTAACTTATTCAACCTATCTCTGTAACTTAGCTGTTGAAACCCAGGCAACATTCTAGTAAATCTCCTCTGTACCCTCTCTATTTTGTTGACATCCTTCCTATAATTGGGCGACCAAAACTGCACACCATACTCCAGATTTGGTCTCACCAACGCCTTGTACAATTTTAACATTACATCCCAGCTTCTATACTCAATGCTCTGATTTATAAAGGCTAGCATACCAAAAGCTTTCTTTACCACCCTATCTATATGAGATTCTACCTTCAAGGAACTATGCATGGTTATTCCCAGATCCCTCTGTTCAACTGTATTCTTCAATTCCCTACCGTTTACCATGTACGTCCTATTTTGATTTGTCCTGCCAAGGTGTAGCACCTCACATTTATCAGCATTAAACTCCATCTGCCATCTTTCAGCCCATTTTTCCAACTGGCCTAAATCACTCTGTAGACTTTGGAAATCCTCTTCATTATCCACAACACCCCCTATCTTGGTATCATCTGCATACTTACTAATCCAATTTACCACCCCTTCATCCAGATCATTGATGTACATGACAAACAACAAAGGACCCAACACAGATCCCTGAGGCAGCCCACTAGTCACCTGCCTCCAACCTTATAGAAGAATAAGAAGACAAAAACAAAAAATAATGAAGAAAAATAAAAAAGGGACCATTACGTGTTGATATACCTGCTGCATTTCTCACCACCCCATCACCCTGTTCGTGAGTCGGTTTAATTCCAGAGTTGTGTTGCACCATACTATACTTGTAGTGTATCAATGAAAGGAGACCATATCTTTAAAAATTGCTCTGATTTTCCTGCTAAGACGAGTCTCATATCTTCAAGATGTTGTGTCTCAGACATGCAAGTGATCCACATTTTAAGCGTGGGGGTGGATGCATTTTTCCAAAATTTAAGTATACGTTGTTTTGCCATTATCAGGCCGTAATTAAGGAAACGCCTTAATGGTTATTGGTTTTCCAGGATCTATCTAATTAAATTACTTCTTTTTTCATTTCAGTCACTAAAACAAGTGGTAATGTAACTATGTACTTTTCAGAGGTGATCTACACATTTTGTTTGTTACTTGTAGGCTTACATGTATGCAATTTTATATTAAAATGTAGCTTGGATCAGTTTGGTCCATTAAGTCGCATGCACTTTTTAAGCGCACATTTTGATTACTTTCCATTCTACCATATAGATATAATGTCTATAATAGACTTTAATTATATTTCTATGAATCTACAGACATTGGCTGGGAAACTGTGGCTTACCAAAATTGTTCCCAATTGGGCCCCGCAACTCCTAAGGCCGGCCCTGCACCCAATGGCATTTTGAGAACTTGTTGATGTCGAAGGCAACTGAACTACTCCAACACATCTGACAATAAAGTCATAAAATATAGGCCACTGACATATTGTATGTATGGAGAATATATAATATACATAATTTTTCATGCAGTTTTCTTAAATGCAAGAGAAGCGCAATATATATATATTCAAGCAACAAAACAATCTAGCAACACAAACAGATCCTGTCAGTAAACAAATGTGTTCATTGATTATCCAACGAGAGTAACAGAGGCATTTAGAACCAGTTCAAGTAAGCTTAATTAAAAAAAAGTGAATTACAAACAAAGGCTTACAAAAAGAAGTCAAACATGGACAAACAATCCATTTACCTGCATTTACATTCTCACTTAATGCTGGCACTAATTATGCCAACCAGCAGTGAGCTCAGCAACTGAGCAACAAATGGGAATATCTCATTACTGTTTACTCTGTGAGCTTCATGTGAATATGACTTTTCATTGCACCCTGGTGTATATGACAGTAAACTAAATTGAATCTTTCATGATCAATAGATAACTATCAAAGCAATTGACCCCCTTGCAGTAGTCGATGGTGAACCTTTCCTGCATCCAGTAGACTTTGCACATTTTATTTTGGGAGATGAAATTGTCTGGATTTTTATGCTTTGAGGGATAATTAATGAAGCTTTAATGATGAAAAAAAAGTCAAATTGCTAGAAAAACATGTTAAAGAGATGCATGTTAAAGAGAAAATCATGTTGGCATCTGACATTCAGTTCATATTGACAGCTGCACTTCACCTGCAAGCACAGACGTTACAGACAAACTGACAAAGGAGAACGCAGCCAGTTAATCTGTTGCAGGAGTAACTGAATGTGACTCAGCTCAGAGAAGTGGTTATTCAAATCATTATTTTTCTTGATTAGAAGTTGCAACATGTCCAGTGAAAGTGAATGTTCCTGCCCTCAGTAGGTACAGCACATACAGTGCCCTCCATAATGTTTGGTACAAAGACCCACCATTTATTTATTTGCCTGTGTACTCCACAATTTTAGATTTATAATTGAAAAAAAAAATCACATGTGAAATAAGTGCACATTGTCAGATTTTATTAAAGGGTATTTTTATACATTTTGGTTTCACCATGTAGACATTACAGCTGTGTTTATACATAGTCCCCCATTTTAGGGCACCATCAAGTGTGGGTCACACGGCTTCACAGGCGTTTGTAATTGCTCATGTGTGTTTAATTGCCTCCTTAATGCAGGTATAAGAGAGCTCTCATCACCTAGTCTTTCGTCCAGTCTTTCCATCACATTTGGAAACTTTTAGTGCTGTTTATCAACGTGAGGACCAAAGTTGTGCCAATGAAAGCTATCATGAGACTGAGAAACAAGAATATAATTGTTAAGGGGCTGTCCCACTTGGGCGACCTAATCCGCGAGTTAAGAAGAGTGTCTTCGACCTTCAAGCTCAAGGGCACTCGCCTGGAAAGCCTTGATCTGGATCAACTCTGCGTAGCAACCGCGAGCTCGATCGACTGACCACGCACACACACACACACACGCAAACACATCGCAAAGGCGGGGGCCAGGGAAAGCGGGGAGCGCAGTCTGAAATCCACACTCGTGATGAACAGACGGCTGCACAGTGTACGGTAAGTCCTTTAGAGTGTGGGGGGAGAGATAAATCGGAAGATGGCGGCACCTTAAAACCCAGAGAACCCCTAAAAGCCCTAGCAACCCCAGTACCCCCCCTAGAATTCCCAGTACCATCCGAAAACACCGTAAGGGACTCACCTCCAGGACGGGGAGATCAGACACGGCGGCTTTGCGCTCCCCAGTCCGAGTCAATTCGGAGCAGACCAGTACCGATCACCACCCCGGAGGGTAGGAGACGGAGAATGCGCCGGGAGAGGAAGCAGAAACGTGGAAGGTGAGCAGTGTTGCAGGACAGGCTACGGAGGGCCCCACAAAGACCATCGCTACCAAGTGTCTTTCTCGCGAATGTCCGGTCACACACCAACAAACTGGATGAGGTGAGGCTCTGGATCAACACCCAGCGATCCCTGAAAGACTGCTGTGTACTGATCTTCACAGAGACCTGGCTCAGCGCGCTGGTTCCCGACGGGGCTGTGGACCTAACCAATCGGTCACTGCATCGTGCTGATAGAACAAAAGACTCCGGTAAGAGCAAGTGTGGCTGGCTCTGCATCTATATCAACAAGGACTGGTGCACCAACCACACTGCAGTTGAGAGCTACTGTTCCCCAGACCTGGAATACCTACTGCTTAAATGTAGGCCGTTTCTCACCCCGACGGTGCCTTCATTGTTGCAGGGGACTTTAACCAGGTGGACCTACGAGATGCACGCCGCAAATTCCAACAGCATGTGCAGTGCCCTACCAGGGGCTCAAACACGCTGGATAAAGTGTACACCAACGTCAAGGACGCATACAGAGCCCTCCCCTGCCCATTGCTGGGAAAATCCGATCACCTCTCACTGTTTCTACTGCCTGCATACAAACCCCTCATCTGCAAGACTAAACCTGCAATAAAGACGGTCAAAATATGGCCTGAGGACGCCACCCTACAACTCCAGAACTGCTTTGATCGCACCGACTGGGACCTGTTTGCCCAACAGGCTACCAGTGGTGCAGAGGTAGACTTGGAGGAGTACACATCCACTGTGCTCTCCTACATCCACTGCTGTGTGGAGTTTGTCACAGTGGACAAGGAAATAAAGATGTTCCCAAACTGCAAACCGTGGATGAACAAGGAGGTTCAGAATCTGCTAAGGGCACGCAACTATGCCTTTAAATGCAGGGACACTTCTGCCTACAGTGCTGCCAGGTCAAACCTGAACAAAGGCATAACAAAAGGCCAAAGACCACAGGCAAAGGGTGGAAGACCACTTCAACACCGCGGACACCAGAAGTATGTGGCAGGGTGTCAGGGATATCACTGACTACAAGAGCAGCCCCGTCTGCCCCCACAGTGATATCACACTGGCCAATGAATTAAACACCTTCTTTGCCCGCTTTGAAACTGCCAACACCACCAGGAAAGGAACAACCCCGGATAGGGCGGAGGGACAGGCCTTAACACTGAGCACCCAGGAGGTACAGTGCGCTCTGCGTAGGATCAATCCACGCAAGGCTGCAGGCCAGATGGAGTCCAGGGTAGGGTACTAAAGGACTGTGCTGTACAGCTGGCGGAGGTATTTACGAGGATCTTCAACCTGTCTCTATCTCTGGCAACGGTCCCCAAGTGCCTGAAGACAGCTACCATAGTGCCGGTGCCGAAAAAGTCTAAAGTCACCAACCTGAATGATTACCGCCCAGTTGCCCGAACTCCAATACCAATGAAGTGCTTTGAAAGGCTGGTCCTCTCCCACATCAAATCCAGCATCCCTGCATCATTGGACTCTCATCAATTTGCATACAGGGCAAATAGATCCACAGAGGATGCCATCTCTGTGGCTCTTCAAACTGTCCTGACCTATCTGGAAAGACAGGGCACCTACGTGAGGATGCTCTTCATTGACTATAGCTCTGCCTTCAATACGGTCATCCCCACCAAGCTCACCACCAAACTCCACCAGCTAGGCCTCAGCTCACTGATATGCGATTGGATCCTGAATTTTCTGACGGAGCAACCGCAGGCAGTGAGACTGGGGCCGCACCTGTCATCCACTATCACCCTGAGCACCGGCACACCACAGGGCTGTGTACTGAGCCCCATGCTCTACTCCCTCTTCACCCAAGACTGTGTCCCTGCATTTGACAACAACACCATTGTCAAGTTTGCAGATGCCACAATGGTGATCGGGCTGATCACCAACGGTGATGAAACAAACTATAGAGCGGAGGTGCAGAACCTGGCAGACTGGTGCTCACGGAACAACTTGTCGCTAAACACCTCCAAGACCAAGGATCTGATTATCGACTTCAGGAGGTCACAGAATGGGGAATCCGCCCCAATCTCCATCTACGGAGACAGTGTGGAGAGAGTGTCCAGCTTCAAGTTTCTGGGCACTCACATCTCAGAGGACCTCACATGGTCCACTAACACCGCTGCGCTGGTCACAAAGGCACAGCAACAACTGTTCTTCCTAAGAACATTGAAACGGACTGGTCTGCAGCTGTTGACGACCTTCTACCGCTGCACCACAGAGAGCATACTAACGTATGGCATCTCTGTGTGGTATCTCAGCTGCACGGAGGCGGAGAGGAGAGCTCGTCAGCGCGTTGTCCACAGAGCGCAACAGATTATTGGGACACAGCTACCAGCCTTGGAGGGCATCTACCACACACGCTGCCTCAGGAAGGCCGTCAGCATACATAAAGACTCCTCTCACCCTCATTTCCTTAGTCCTGAAAATGCCAATGAGTCAATCAAAATGCCCGGTCAGTGAAGGAGATTGCCTACGGCTGCCCTCAACTGCCTGTAACTAAACAGCGACCCCACTCCACTGCACGACGTGTTCAACATGCTGAAAGATTTTCCGTGACCTAGCTGAGGCCATGAGTATTCGGGAACTTCCCTCGAGCATGAAGGAGAGTTCCCGCGACCTCCTAGGACCACGTGCCGACCATGCTGCGAGTTTGAAGGTCTAAGTCACTCTTCTAAACTCGCAGATTAGGTATCCCAAGTGGGACAGCTCCTTTAGAGACATTAGCCAAACCTTATGGGCTTGTCACACTTACGCAACTTTTTCGGCGACTGCCGGCACCAGTTATAGGTCGTTGCAGGTCGCCGAAAATTTTCAATGTGTTGAAACTTTGGGCGACTGAGAAGACTACTCACAACCATACAGGCGACACCCTGGTGACGTGTCGCGGGGTGAAGCCTGTAATGTCCTGAGTAGTCGCCAGAAGAGTCGTACCTTGTTCTGGTCGCTGCTGGATTATTAACATGTTGAAAGGTTTCGGCGACCTGCTGCGACTATGACAGGTGGCGGCAAGTCGCCAAAAAAAATCGCGTAAGTGGGACAGGCCCATTAGGCTGACCAAAATCAACTGTTTGGAACATCATTAAGAAGAAAGAGAGCACTGGTGAGCTTACTAGTCGCAAATGGACTGGCAGACCAAGGAAGACCTCCACAGCTGATGATAGAAGAATTCTCTCTATAACAAAGAAAAATCCCCAAACACCCGTCCGACAGATCAGAAACACTTTTTAGAAGTCAGGTGTGGATTTGTCAATGACCACTGCCCGCAGAAGACTTCATGAACAGAAACAGACGTTACACAGCAAGATGCAAACCACTGGTTAGACGCAAAAATAGGATGGCTAGGTTACAGTTTGCCAAGAAGTACTGAAAAGAGCAACCACAGTTCTGGAAAAAGACCTTGTGGACAGATGAGAAGAAGATTAACATATCAGAGTGATGGCAAGCGCAAAGTATGGAGGAGAGAAGGAACTGCCCAAGATCAAAAGCATACTACGTCATCTGTGAAACACGGTGGTGGGGGTGTTATGGCCTGGGCATGTATGGCTGCTGAAAGAACTGGCTCACTTATCTTCATTGATGATACAACTGCTGATGGTAGTAGCATAATGAATTCTGGAGTGTATAGACACATCCTATCAGCTCAAGTTCAAACAAATGCCCCAAAATTCATTGGCCGGCAGTTCATTCTACAGCAAGGCAATGATCCCAAACATACTGTTAAAGCAACAATGGAGTTTTTCAAAGCTAAAAAATTGTCAATTCTTGAGTGGCCAAGTCAATCACCCGATCTGAACCCAATCGAGCATGCCTTTTATATGCTGAAGGTAAAACTTATGGGGACTAGCCCCCAAAACAAGCATAAGCTAAAGATGGCTGCAATACAGGCCTGGCAGAGCATCACCAGAGAAGACATCCAAACAGTCATTGCATGCAAAGGATATGCAACAAAATACTAAACATGACTACTTTTATTTACATGACATTGTTGTGTCTCAAACATTATGGTGCCCTGAAATGGGAGGAATATGTATAAACACTGCTGTAATTTCTACAAGGTGAAACCAAAATGTATAAAAATGGCCTTTATTAAAATCTGACAATGGTGCGCATTACACGCGCATGGTGCGTGGAAACACAGGCAATGACGCGTGGTCGTGCGCGCCGTCTCAGAATTTTGGGATGTGCAAAGATGTACAAAATCTTTGCGCGCCATCTGCGTGATGCGCAAATGACGGCCAAATGGGACAGGCCCTTTATTGTTTCTTTGTTGGTATCAGACTGGGACAGTTCTTCTGTCGGATAGCCGTCTGTGGCTTTAGCAGCTTCTCTCTCTCTCCACTAATACTGCTTGGTTTGCTGAGCATATCCTACACCATCAGCCTATATTTCAGAACTTTTTACATGTCCCTTTCTTTGTTTGTTCTCTCTCTCCCTCACCGAGGTAATCGCAATCAGAGTCTTTAGAAAGGTCCCGACCCCAAACTTCAGCTATCCATGTTCTCCAAAGATACTGCCTGACCTGCTGAGTTACTCCAGCACTTTGTTTTCTATGCATCCATAGATATTCAATCTTTGATTCATCCTTCCCCATTCTCCCTGCAATTTATAACCAAATGGGTTCTCACTATCCTGGTCCACATGAAAAGTCTTTGAACTGAGACATCAACTCATTTTCGTTCCGCAGATGAATAACCAGCTGAATGCTACCACCATATTTTTTTTTAATATTCCAGGTGATGAGGGGCAAATGAGCTGACCCCAAAAACGAGAGCAGGCTCTGAGCAAACAGATGTTTAATCTGATCGGATTTTAATTTAAACATACTTTAAAAAAATTAAAAATACACACAATTTTAAAAGTAAAACAAACACAAACAACATGAGCGATTAATTGCACACCCTTTTTGCCCCACAGAGACAGGGCCTCCATTTAATAAATAGGGATGTCATTTGCAAGCCAGTCCCCTTTAGTATAAAATAAGGGATCAGCACAAAGTGCAGTCACCATGTCCCTTCACCATGTCAGTGCTCCACCACTCGAATTGATGGTGAGCAAAACAGACATGTCGGCATCTGACCTCCAGTTTTGTCTAGGAATTCCACAGTTCAACGAACGTGTACATGGCATAGTGGACATTGAATGGGTGGTTGCCGGTAATTTCTTTAGGAACTGGTTGCTGCTGGAATGCACAATTCAGTCCCATGTTGCAGCATACTAAAGGGCCTGTCCCACTAATGGCGAGTTTATCTGCGAGTTTGCACACGCCACAAGCTCGCAGCATGGTTGACATGTGGTCGTGGGTGGTCACTGGTAAGTCTTTTTCATGGTCGTGAGGGGTTCCCGCAGAGTGGCCTCAGTTTGGTCGAGGAGAATTTTGCAGCAGGCTGAAAAATGGTCGGCATGGAGAAAAATCGATACTTTTTTTACTCGTAGGTTTAGTCGAAGTAGGTCGTAGTAGGTCGGCATGTTATCGTAGGTGATCGTAGGTGATCGAAGGTAGTTGTCTGAAGTCAAAGGTGGTCGTCTTCACTCTCCACTATTGGGTGTCCAATTTTCCCGAGAGCATCGGCGATTAAATCGAAGCTGGTCAAAGATAGTCTTCAACAAAGTCGAAGGAGGTCTTCTACATATTCGTAGGAGGTTCTCTACATAGTCGAAGGAGGTCGTAGGAGGTGTTCTACTTAGTCAAAGGATGCCAAATTTTCGGCGAGACAACAGAACCATGACACTCTCCTAAACTCGCAAATAAACTCGCCATAGTGGGACAGGCCCTTAAGCCTTCCACTGTTAAAGCACAATTAACAAAGCCTGGGAGGTCACGAAATATTCAGGCATAAGCCATCTCAATGTGAAATTCTGTAACCTAAATCAAGATTGTGAACTTTGAGACTGAATACTAAGATTATTAATGGAAATATCTGGAAATACCCATTAGATTAGATTAAACTTTATTGTCATTGCACATAGTACAAGTACAGTACAACAAAATGCAGTTTTGCATCTAACCCGGGTGCAAAGTAGTAAAGTGCTGATTAAGACAATATATACAAATGAGGATATATTGGTGTATGTACATAGGCATATACATATATACAGATAGTTGTTAAGGTGCAAAAGATTGACATGTTCTATATTCTGGTGAATAAGAGCTTAATTATAAATTATAAAACTATAAATAATACTGATGAGATAACAATACCCATTAGAAGCCTAAGAGTCCAGAAATCTTAAATAGAGCAAAACAGCAAGTAATGAACACAAAAATGCTAAGAAGTCATGGTTTGAAGGTTTGAAGTTTACAAGCTGTGGCTTGCACTTTGCTTCAATGAAAGAGTCACCGCCCTATAATTGGGATGGGAAAAATAGGCACTTTTTCATCCATAACTTTAAAAATACTACACACATTCCAAACATCATACAGCAACTAAGCAGGACAGCAGTAAATGCAAGAATGGTTTCTAGCTTTCCCTAGATCAGCATAACATATAGAATCTGAAAATCTTTTGAATTACTATGACAACTCCAGGACATAAAAGGTAATTAAAATGCGTACGTTTCTTTAAAGTGATTCTTTCTCTTCATTGGCATTCTTCAATCCCTAGTATCTCCATTTTATTTTTGAATTTAATTCTGTCAACCATAGTCTTGTTTATTTTTGCATTGCTCTCTCTTTTTCTTGGCAGTTTAAATCTCTCTTTTCCCCATGATGCAAGCCCTTAATGAGTGCACATTTGTATTCCTGTCAGAATATTAATTTTTGTAAGGTTGTTTTGTATACTCTTATGTTTTAAATTTATTCTACTGCTTCACACACAGTCTCTGGCCCAGTCCACTGTCCCACCCTGTCTGAAGTCCGCAACCATAGTCCCCTTGCCCAAAAAACCCCACATTTCCAGCCTCAACGACTACCGGCCAGTCGCACTCACACCAGTGGTGATGAAGTGCTTTGAAAAACTGGTCCGGGGTCATATCACATCACTCCTGCCCCGAAGCTTTGACCCCCACCAGTTTGCGTACAGAGCGAATAGATCTACAGAGGACGCTGTAGCCACAGCTCTCCATGCTGCACTCTGGAGCAGCGGGGAAGCTATGTGCGAATGCTCTTTGTGGACTACAGCTCTGCTTTTAATACTATCCTTCCCCACAAACTGGTGGACAAACTGGGGGACTTGGAACTTCCACAATCCACCTGCATGTGGATAAATAGCTTCCTGTCGGGCCGCAGCCAGAGAGTCAGAATGGGTCATCACACATCCACGGCCCTCAGCCTCAGTACTGGCTCTCCACAGGGCTGCGTGCTGAGCCCCCTGCTCTACACCATCTACACACATGACTGCACCTCCGCCCATCACAGCAACACCATTGTCAAATTTGCAGATGACACTACGGTGGTGGGGCTCATCTCCGGGGGGGACGAGTACGCCTATCGGGACGAGGTGGAGCAGCTGACAGTGTGGTGTGGAGAAAATAACCTGCTCCTGAACACCTTAAAGACCAAGGAGATAATAATAGACTTCAGGAAGAACAAAACAGAACTGGTACCACTAATCATCAGAGGGGACTGTGTGGAGAGGGTGGCGGATTTCCGCTTCCTGGGAATCCATATTGAGGAGGACCTGACGTGGAGCGTGAACACCTCTGCGCTGCTGAAAAAGGTCCAGCAAAGACTGCACTTCCTGAGGGTGCTCAGGAAGAATAACATCACACAGAGACTGCTGCTGTCCTTTTATCGGTGCTCCATTGAGAGCATCCTAACATACTGTGTATGCGTGTGGTACACCAGCTGCACAGCGGCTCAGAGGAAAGCACTCCAGAGGGCCATTGACAACGCCCCGAGGATTGTCGGCTGCCCTCTCCTTACCTTGGAGGACTTACACAGTTCCAGCTGCATCAAAAAATCCCAGAATATTATAAAGGACATTTCCCACCCTGGACACTACCTGTTTGAACTGTTGCCGTCAGGCAGACGGTACAGATCTACAAGGACAAGGACAAACAGACTTAAAAACAGTTTTTACCCCACTGCTATAAAGGCACTAAATGTAGCCGCCAAGGAACGCGGGGACTAAGGGACTGTGGTTGGTACACTGTGAAATCGACAGAAGGATGTAGGGTTGGGTGTTTATGCGTGCTATTTTCATATTTCATATTTATTTTAGTTGTTTATCTTTTTTAATATTTTATCTTGTATGTATCGTTAGCTTTTATGGTTTGAATGTTGCACTGACTGGTTGACATTTTAAAATTTCGTTGTACATGGTTCATGTTACAATGACAATAAAGAAATAAAGTTAGAGAATGTTTCACCTTTTGAATTTGATATGCATTTCCTCTTTTCCTCCTGGTATGGACAGGTGAGACCAGTCACAATACCCCGAAAATACAAGTCCGAGCAAGATTAATTCTTAGATAAAAAGAGTCATAACCACATATGCATACCAATTAAGTTGCCAAAGTACTAGGTTGCTAGAATGCACGAACACCAATGGGGGGAAAAAGGCAGAGGGTGAGAAAACATCCTGATCTCCATTTCAAGTGCTTCTTACAGTAAAAGTTAACACTTCAGCTCCCAACTCACACTGACCTAATGGCACAGAAACTATTACAAACCACCCAAACAAATATACACTTGGATAAATCAATAAGATTCTCTCCACTAAATTCATTGCACAGTTTACAACATTCAGATGAGTACAAATGATATCAGGTTTGTGGTGTTTGTTTTGAAGGCACAGTGGAGATCTCTGCCCCACTTATAACATCTATAGTCACTATCTACAAAAATCACATTTCTTCATTATTTCAGTATAACACTTTATTCGCCAAGTATGTTTTGCAACATACGAGGAATTTCAAATGTTATAAGTTTATATCCCTGGCAGATGGGTGGAGATAGTGACAAAGGTTAGAGATGGAAAGGAGACAAAAGGACGTCAGATAAGGAAAGAGGGAAATGTAAAGCCGGCGGGAGGAAGGGAAAGGAGGAGCTCCAATGGGAGTGGGGACGGGGTGAGCATAAGAAAAGGGGAATAGAACAGGATGACAGGGGAGATCATCAGGACATAAGTGATAGGAGCAGAATTAGGTCATTTGACACATAAAGTCTACTCCACCATTCAATCATGGCTGATCTATCTCTTCCTCCTAACCCCATTCGCCTGCCTTCTCCCCATAACCCTTGAGACCCGTACAAATCAAGATGGAAGAAGTGTGTGCACACTGTGGTTGTGTTTTACGTAAAACTAGAGAATTAAATGTTCTCTCCATTGAGCTGTAAACCACCCAAGCGGAACATAAGGTGCGGTTACTCCAATTTGCGTGTGGCCTCAAATTTCAAAATGTCTATAGACTTGGTCTCGCTGATCTCTAGCTGAGTCCACATTGTGAGCATTAATTGCAATAGATGAGGGTGGAAGAGAGACAAGTGAACTTTCATCTCAACTGGAAGGGCTGTTGGGGGTCACTGGTTGGAAGTGAGAAATGAAGTGTAGGGACAGTGTAGGCATTGCATCTCCTGCAGTTGCAGTGGACAATGCCTGGGGAGGGAGGGTTGGCATACGTAAACCAAGGAGTTACAGAGAAAGTGGAAAGGGATATGAACAGGAAGATGTGACTGGTGGTGGAAATGTTGATTTATATGTTGATGTGGAGGCTGTGGGATGAAAGGCGAGGACCGGGGGAACTATCCATGATTCACTTGGGGGGGGGCAGAGAGTAGTGAGAGCAGAACTAAGGGCTCCATCGATAACAGAAGGGGGAAAATAAGTTTTATTGAAGAAAGAGGACTGTTGGTGTTTTGTGGCTCTACTCTAATTTCTTTAAGTACTCCCTAGAACTATATAATCAAGTTAGAAATGATCAGAGGCTGAAATACTAACTATTGGGGAAATGATTTTAAAAGCCAGTTTTAAAGTAATCAAAGTTCTTTAAAAGACTAGCTTAAAAACCTATTCTTAAAAGCCTGCATTGCTCCAAAAGACTGTCAATACTAAATATGGAGAACAATTCCAAGACTTCTGTGTGGAAGTGTTGGATAAATAAATAAACAAATCAACCAGAATGACGAAGAACAAACTCTGCAAGTTTAAGAAAGTGAATGGTCTAATTAACCAAATATAAAAATAGACTAGGTGGGTCTGACAACTGAGCAAAACGGCACGGAAAAGTGCAGCTGCAGTGTTAAGTGCCTTCGGGCAAGGTTAGAGGCAGTGGGGTCTGCTTTCTAATCAATATCCCGTGGAGCTCAGAAACAGCAGTCCTGGCGAGCTCATGCTCCCCGGTCCTGGAATATCTGACTGGGAAGTGTCATCCCTGCCACCTGCCGAGAGAATAGAAACATAGAAAAATAGGTGCAGGAGTAGGCCATTCGGCCCTTCGAGCCTGCACTGCCATTCAATATGATCATGGCAACTCAGTATCCCGTACCTGCCTTCTCTCCGTACCCCCCTTCTCTCCATACCCACTGATCCCTTTAGCCACATCCAACTCCCTCTTGAATATAGCCAATGAACTGGCCTCAACGACCTTCTGTGGCAGAGAATTCCAGAGACTCACCACTCTCTGTAAATAATGTTTTCCTCTTCTTGGTCCTACAGGAATTCCCCCTTATCCTTAGACTGTGACCCCTTGTTCTGGACTCCCCCAACATCGGGAACAATCTTCCTGCATCTTCGCCTCAGCTATCCTAACAACAGTCTACATTCCCCCCCCCCCCCCCCCCCACCTTCCTCGTTTGGACATCACGCTTGCTCCGAATGAGCTTTACTCTGCTATCAACAGCCTCGAGACGAAACACCCCAAAGTCTTGGTCATTGTAGCCGGGGGCTTCAATCAAGCCAACCTCAAGTGCGTACTGCCAAAGTACAATAAGTATGTCTCGTCCCACCAGGGGCCAGAACCCCCTGAACCACTGCTGTATATCCATACAAAATGCCTACCGCTCCATTCCTCACCCACATTTCAGGAAATCTGATCACCAGCTGTTCTTCTACTCCTGCCCTACTAACAAAAACTGAAGCATGAAGATCCAGTACAGAAAGTTGTTTAATGTTGTTCAGAGGACATAGATGACATTAAACTTAACTGCTTTAAGTCAGTGGACTGGTCCATATTCAGGGATTCTGCAGGTAACCAGAATGAGCACAATGCCATGACTGATTACATTAGCCAGTGCGTGGAAGAGTGCGTGCCGAAGATGACAATACGAGTGTTCTCCAACCGGAAATCATGGATAAACCACGAGGTACATTCCCAGATGAAGGCCAGGTCCACTGCACACAAGTCAAACAATTCCAAGCAGAACAGGAAAGCTCGCAGTCTTCAAGAATGCCAAGAGAAAACACCGGGTCAACTGGAGTCCCAGTATAATCATTCAGACACCGTAGACTGGCAAGATCTGAATATTATAACTGGCTGCAAAGCCAAGTCAGGCAACATTGTTGGTGGTATTGACATTCACAGCGTGACTTTAGAGAGCTTGGAAAAAGGCTGAAAAGCAGGACCTCCAGGGTGGTTATCTCCGGATTGCTACCAGTTCCTCGTGCTGGTGTGGGCAGGAACACGGAGATAGGGGATCTGAATGTGTGGCTGAGGAGCTGGTGCAGGGGGCAGGGATTTAGATTCTTAGATTCTTAGACCACTGGGATCTGCTTTGCGGTAATGGTGAATTGTACAAAAGGGATGGGTTGCACCTCAACAGGCAGGGGACCAGCATTCTGACAGGCAGGTTTGCCACTGCTACACAGGTGGGTATAAACTAAATAGTGGGGGAGGAGAAGACAAATTGGAAATACATGGATGGAGTTAAAGGGAAAGAGAATATAGGAAAAGTTAAGAAAGACACCAGAATTAATGGGGCAGAAAGCTCACGAAGGAATAGGAGAGAATGGCCAAGTGAAATAGGAATCGATGTGAAAGGCGAGAAGACTAATGGATTAACGGTATTATATAAGAATCAGCAAAGTATAAGAAGTAAAGTGGATGAGCTTGAGGCTCAGTTAGAAATTGGTAGATATGACATTGTGGGGATTACAGAGACATGGCTGCAGGAGAATCGGGACTGGGAACTGAATATTCAGGGTGATGCATCCTAGAGAAAGGACAGGCAGGTGGGCAGTGGAGGTGGGGTAGCTCTGTTGGTGAGGGATGAAATTCAGTCCCTTGCGAGGGGCGACATAGGGACTGACGATGTAGAATTGAGGAATTGTAATGGTAAGAAGACACTAATGGGAGTTATCTGTAGGCCCCCAAACAGTAGCCTGGATAAAGTGTGCAAGTTGCAGCAGGAGTTAAAACTGGTAGGTAACAAAGGTAATGCCACTGTGATTATGGGAAGTTATAATATGCAGGTAGACTGGGAAAATCAGGTTGGTTCTGGACTCCAAGTAACGGAATTTGTAGAGTGCCTCCGAGATGGATTCTTAGAGCAGCTTGTACTGGAGCTTACCAGAAAGAAGGCAATTCTGGATTTAGTGTTGTCTAATGAACCAGATTTAATAAGGGAACTCAAGGTATAGGAACCGCTAGGAGGTAGTGACCACAATATGATACGTTTTAATCTGCACTTTGAGAGGGAGAAGGTTAAATCAGAAGTGTCAGTGTTGCAGTTGAACAAAGGGGACTATGAAGGCATGAGAGAGGATAAGGCTAAGGTCAATTGGAAAAGGATCCTAGCAGGAATTACAGTGGAACAGCAATGGCATGAATTTCTGGGCATAATCCAGAAAATGCAGGGTCATTTCATTCAAAAAAGGGAGAAATATTCCAAGGGGAGTAAGAGGCAACGGTGGCTGACAAGGGAAGTTAGGGATGGAATAAAACTAATAGAAAAAGTATATAACATAGTAAAGAGTAGTGGGAAGTAAGAGGATTGGGAAACTTTCAAAGGACAACAGAAGGTAATGAAAAGGGCAATACAGGGTGAAAAGATGAATTATGAGTGTAAGCTGGCCAAGCATATAAAGAAGGATAGTAAAAGCTTCTTTAGGTATGTTAAAGATTAGTAAAGATTAGAGAAAAAGATTAATAAAGACAAATGTGGGTCGTTTGAAGGCAGAAACAGGTGAAATTATTATAGGGAACAAGGAAATGGCAGAAGAGTTGAACAGGTACTTTGGTTCTGTCTTCACTAAGGAAGACACAAACAATCTCCCAGATGTACTAGAAGAAAGAAGATATCGGGAGACAGAGGAACTGAAAGAAATTTGCATTTGGCGCGAAATAGTATTGGGTAAACTGTGGGACTGAAGGCTGATAAATCCCCAGGGCCTGATAGTCGGCATCCCAGAGTACTCAAGGAGGTGGCTCTAGAAATCGTGAACACATTGGTGATCATTTTCCAATGTTCTTTAGATTCAGGATCAGTTGCTGTGGATTGGAAGATAGCTAATGTTGTCCCACTTTTCAAGAAAGTAGCGAGAGAGAAAACAGGGAATTATAGACCAGTTAGCCTGACATCGGTGGTGGGAAGATGCTGGAGTCAATTATTAAAGAAGCAATAACGGCACATTTGGATAGCAGTAAAAAGGATTGGTCCAAGTCAGCATGGATTTATGAAGGGGAAAATCCTGCTCAACTAATCTTCTGGAACTTTTTGAGAATATGACAAGTAAAATGGATGAAGGAGAGCAGTGGATGTAGTGTATCTGGACTTTCAGAAAGCCTTAGATAAGGTCCCACACAGGAGATTAGTGGTCAAAATTTGAGCACATGATATTGGGGGCAGGGTATTGACATTGATGGGGAATTGGTTGGCAGACAGGAAACGGCGGTTGAATTGGTTGGCAGTAGGAATAAACGGGTCCCTGTCAGAATGGCAGACAGTGGCGAGTGGAGTGCCGCAAGGCTCGGTGCTGGGACTGCAACTATTTACAATATATATTAATGATTTAGATTATGGGATAAAAGTAACACTAGCAAATTTTCAGATGACACAAAGCTGGGTGACTGAACTGCGAAGAGGATGCTAGGAGGTTGCAGGGTGACTTGGACAGGTTGAGTGAGTGGGCAGATGCATGGCAGATGCAGTAAAATGTAGATAAATGTGAGGTTGTCCACTTTGGAGGCAAGAACAATGAGGCAGATTATCTCAATTATGTCAGATTAGGAAAAAGGGAAGTGCAACAAGACCTGGGTGTCCTTGTACACCAATCACTGAAAATAAACATGCAGGTACAGCAGGCAGTGATCCTGAGTTCATGTCCTGAGTTCTGACCTCCAGCTTTTTGTAATGCTATTTATGAGCTCAAACTACTTCTGTTGACTCTTATCTCATACTGTACCTTATTATTTTATTTATTATCATATTTTTAATTTAATAGTTTTAATTTTCATTCTTAAACTGTATTATTGTTTATTATTGTCTTTTTTATTTCTCCTCCCCCCTGATTTGCCATTAACGCTCATTTTCAGATGGGAACGGACTTTGTATAAGCCATCTGGGCTTCCCTTCCTTCCCAGCACTGTATGGTATTATAAATTGATCGTTTGTCTTCTTTTGCGAATAATTTATGTGCAAATAAATAAACATTAAAAAAACATTAAAGAAAGCTAATGGCATGTTGGCCTTCATAATGAGAGGATTTGAGTATAGGAGTAAAGAGGTCCTTCTGCAGTTCTACACGGCCCTGATGAGACCACATCCTAATTTGAGGAAGGACATCCATGCTATTGAGGGAGTGCAGCGTAGGTTCACGAGGTTAATCCCCGTGATGGCGGGACTGTCATATGAGGAAAGATTGGCAAGACGGGGCTTGTATTCACTGGAATTTACAAGATCTTATAGAAACATAAAATTATAAAAGGACTGGACAAGCTAGATGCAGGAAAAATGTTCCCAATGTTGGGCGAGTCCAGAACCAGGGGCCACAGTGTAAGAATAAAGGGGAGGCCATTTAAAACTGAGATGAGAAAAAAAATGTTTTCACCCAGAGAGTTGCGAATTTGTGGAATTCTCTGCCACAGAAGACAGTGGAGGCCAATTCACTACATGAATTTAAAAGAGAGTTAGATAGAGTTCTAGGGGCCAGCGATATCAGGGGATATGGGGAGATGGGGAGATGGCAGGCACGGGCTACTGGTTGTGGATGATCAGCTATGATCACAATGAATGGCAGTGTAGGCTCGAAGGGCCAAATGGCCTCCTCCTGCACCTATTTTCTATGTTTCTATGATAAACTGGAAGGAATTGAATTGAATAAATGACTGCATTGAAGTAATGCATTTTGAGAGTTAATAAATGATAGGACATACACCATTAAACGTCGGGCCCCAAAGAGTACAGAGGGGACAAGTTCATAGATCCCTAAAGATAGCAGCACATATAACAACGGTGGTGAGATCAGCACACAGGAGCATTCTGGCATCCGGACCAGAAAATACAAGAGCATAAAGGTCATAGCACAACTTAATAAAACTTTGGTATGGCCACAGCTGTAATACCCTGTGCCATTCTGATCACTGCACTATAGGAAGAGATTATACTGGAGAGGGTGCAGAGAAGATTGACCCGATGTTACTAGGATAGAATGTTTCAGTTATGAGGAGAGACTGCATAGGGCATAAATAGGACTGATTGTAGGAAACATTTCCACAAAGATAGAAATCCAAAACCACTGTCTTGAATTTAGAGTGGAAGGCAAGGGAGTTTAGAGGAGTTTGGAGGAAGATTGTTTTTCCATTCAAAGGCCAGTAGCGATCTGAAAGGCCCTGCCTGAGGTGGTGGTGAAACAGGTAGTCTCACCATGATAAATGTTAATGAGCACTTGCATCACCAAGAAACAGATGGAAACTGTCCAAGTTCAGGTAAATGAGGTTAATATAGATGGGTGCTTCATAGTCAGCATGGACATAGGGGGTCAAAGGACCATATTTGATTCAATCTGTCAAAGAGTTTCCCACAATCCGTCCTCTCTATACCTTATATTTTGTTGAGTGGAAATGAGCAATATCACTTCTGCCAGGAATAATTCTTAGATGTAGGCAAGTGGAGAGGTGGATTTTATAAGGACATTAGCCTGTAATATTCTTATTTATATTGTCGTGATTTTGTAGGATGATCTAGAGTGAAATAATTCATTGTACAAGTTCTAGTTACATAAACTAACATTGTGTAAGCTACAGCTTTAACTGTATTCTCTGTGCCATTAAAATGCTATGAATGAAACTTGGCAAACCCTGCTGGGAGACATGCCCCATTAGAGTGTTTTGGTAAACCAAAAACAGGAGAGTCAAAAATTCAGTGCTGGCGGTTCATGTTAGATCAGTCAGCTGCAGAATATTTGGCGGAAGAATGGGAATTAATTTAATACTTTGAGAACCAGAAGACGAAGGTGAAGGCATGATAGGGTGAATAAATCATAGAATTATGGAGGTGTGGTTGAGGGAACGATGACATGTGCAAGGTGCTGATACAACATGGAGAGCTAATGGAGTCGGAGAGCTGTTCACTGGTAATAGTAAATTATGGTCACACCATTCATTATCTGTTAACCCTCAAGTTTCATTTTTCTCATCTGTGTTTATATATATTTTTTCAAGTGCATTATGGAAACGGAGAGATCCTCGTGTCAAAAATTATCCTTATCAATTGAAAAAGACTTGCTCTATTTGTGCCTCCCCGGCAACCTCCGGCGAGCATGTGGCGACCTCATAGTCTCCTGTGGTCGCCTAAAAGTTGCATAAGTGGGACAGGCCCATTCAGACTCGTGCTTGACAATTATGGATCACTCTAAACTAGCGATCAACTCACCATCCCAGGAAATTAACCTAAAGATCGTTCTCTGCATTGCCTCTAATGTGGTATATCCTTCATTAAAAATTCATGTAGTACTCTTGGAGCTATCATGCTGGCACCTGAAAAGTTGCCATAAACTTTAGTACTCCTTCAAGTCTTGCAAAAAAAAACATTCCGCTATTCTTCCCAATTACTTGCTGTACCCTCATGCTGAGTTTGCACTTCAGGTACTCAGACCTACAGAGTCTTTGTACTGCAACAGTGACATGTTATTTCATTTAAATAACTTGCTTTTTCCTTCTTCCTTCCAAAGGGAGTAATGGGCCTGTCCCACTTACGCAACTTTTTAGGCGACCACAGGAGACTATGAGGTCACCACATGCTTGCCAGAGGTTGCCAGGGAGTTGCCTTCATGGTCGTGAGTTGTTCCCACATTCTGGGAACTAGTCGCAGCTTTATTCTGGTCACCGCGAATTTGTCAACATGTTGAAAAATTAGCGGCGACCAGAATTAAGTCGCCATGGAGAGTAGCGAGAATTCTCGTGTCATAGGTGGGTCGCCAGGTGGGTTGCCAGGAGGTTGAAGGTTGTGGCAGGTTTTAGCCGGTGCTGACTGGTGAATTTCATTGGCTCATTGGGGAAAAAAAAACATAAGCAGTAGTTTTCAGAACCAAGAACAGCCGACCAGTAATGTTAATGTCTGGCGAGATATCTCTGGATTCTTAAAAGTTGTCACCACTCCTTCTCCCTTTTAAAGGACTTATGTGACCCTTCCCGTACACTGTGCTTTCACCATCTTAGTTACAGTGCCAACCTTCACTGTGTTTGCACCGTGTGAATTTAACTCAGACAGCACGCCCCCCCCCGCTTGCCCTGTTCCCCGCCTGCATAAAGGGCCGGTGAAGAAAGTGGTGTGTGTCTGTGTGCGTCTGTGTGCATGCGCATCTGTGCGTGACTCTTTTTTTTTATACTTTGTTTTATTAGAAGTAATCTATTTACAATAATGTAAACAGCTTTACAAACCTCAACTTAATTACACATTTTTTAAATAACCCATTAACAGTTATCATCTTCTATTTTTTTGGAAATAAAGAAAAGAATAGAATAGTTTTAAATCAATAAGAAAGTGATTAAATAATAATTTGATTATATAGAAAAGAAGAAGAAAATAGAACAAGGAAAAAAGATTATAGATTAACAAAAAGTGAAAAAATATTATATATATATCAATGAAAATCAACAAAATATATTGTATCTAAAACTATTACAAATAGTAATATCAATGAAGACATGCCTATTAATCCTAGTATAAGAATCAATTATTCTCATCAAATCCCGCTGGGTACCCGTCAGGCTGTGACGTCAAGAACAGCTACTTCTCTAGATACTGTATATATGGAGACCATATTTGTTCGAAGATATTATATTTGTCCAATAGGACAAATCTGATTCTTTCTAATTGTAACGTCTCCAACATCTCTGCTGCCCACATTTTAATTGTGGGGGATAATGTTCCCTTCCAAAATTTCAATATGATTTTTTTCCCTATTATCAAACAGTAATCAAAGAAATTTCTTTGATTTCCTGTAAGTACCGAATTTGAATCCAAAATCCCAAGTATTATTAACTTTGGGTCTGGATCCAATCTAATTTTTAGAACCTCAGAAATAACCTTAAAAATTTCTGTCCAGTAGTAACTCAGTTTGGGACATGTAGCAAAACTATGTATTAAATTTGCTTCTAAGTTCTTACATTTATCACAAATTGAAGAGAGATTGTGAAAGATACTATTTAATTTAGTTTTTGAATAGTGTAATCTGTATAATACTTTGAATTGTATCAATGTATGTCTGGCATTTAACGAACACCGATGTATTTGCTGTAAACTTTCTTCCCAATTTTCTTTTGTTATGGATAAACCAATTTCCTTTTCCCATGCTTGCCGATATGTTTCCGTTGTTGGATTCTCCTTATCCAAAATTATGTTATATATATGGGCTATTAATTTTTCTGTATTTGGGTGTAAATTAAACAAATCATCTAATAATCCTGGTACTTTATTTTTATAATCTAGTGTGTTTGATTTTATATAATCTCTAATTTGTAAGTACCTAAACAAGTGTTGCGGAGACAATCCATAGATATCTTGTAACTCTTGGAATAAAAGAAATTTTCCTTTTCTATAAAGGTGCTCTATCCTTTTAATTCCTAAATCATCCCAATGTCTAAACCCTCCATCCAATATAGAGGGCTTAAATTATGGGTTATTCATTATTGGTAGTCTAAGTGAAAGATTATCTAGCTGTAAAGTCTTAACTATTTGTTTCCAAATACATCTATTATTATAAATTATAGGGTTATCCCTATAAATTTTTTTTTGTACTTCCTTTGGGGCAAAGAGAACCGATCCTACATTATAGGGTGAACAATCTTCCTTTTCCATCTTTAACCACATTGGTTCATAATCCATATTTACCCACCAAAAATTCATATTCTTAATCTGGACTGCCCAAAAATAATATAAAAAATTTGGAAGTGCTAATCCTCCATTTATCTTAGATTTACATAAATGTTTTTTACTTATTCTATGATTTTTATAATCCCAAATAAAACTATAAATAATATTATCTATTTTTTTAAAAAAGGTCTTTGGGAGAAAAAAAGGAATAGCCTGGAACAAATATAATAATTGTGGTAAAAACACCATCTTTATAGCGTTTATTCTACCAATCATGGATATAGGGAGTGTTTTCCAGTACAAAATATTTTTTTTAAGTTTATCTAATAATAGAGGGTAATTAGATTTAATTAGTGAATTATAAGATTTGGTTACATTAATTCCTAAATATTTAAATTTGTCTTTAACTATTTTTAACGGATATTGTTGTAATATATTTAAGTTAATTCCTGTTATAGGCATAATTTCACTTTTATTCCAGTTAATTCTAAATCCTGAAAATGTGCCAAAGATAGTTATAACTTTGAGTAACTTAGGTAAACTAATTTCCAGTTTTGTAATATAAATCAAAACATCATCTGCATATAAAGATATTTTGTTAGTTGTTGTGTCAGTATTATAGCCATAGATTTCAGGTTCTGATCTGATTCTTTCCGCCAGAGGCTCTATCATCAAAGCAAATAATAAAGGCGATAACGAACAACCCTGTCTACAACCCCTAGAGAGCTTAAATTTAGCTGATAATATTTGATTAGTTAAGATTCTTGCCGTTGGATTCAAATATAAAATTCTTATCCATTTACAAAATCTATCCCCCAATTGAAACTTTTCCATTATATTAAATAAATATAACCATTCCACCTGATTGAATGCCTTTTCTGCATCTAGCGATACAACTGCTAATTCCCTGTCCCGTACTCTTTTTGAATATATAATATTAAACAAGCGTCTGAGACTATGGGATGAGTAGCGTTTTGGGATAAAACCTGTTTGATCTTGATGTATTAATTTAGAAATCACCAAACTTAATCTCCGAGATAAAACTTTCGTTAGTATTTTTTGGTCTGTATTTAGAAGTGCGATCGCTCTATATGATCCTGGATCTTCCAAATCCTTATCTGCCTTAGGAATAAGTGTAATTGTAGATTTGTTTAAAGATTCTGGTAGTTTACCTTGTTCATACGCATATCTATATACTGTATATAATCTTGGGGAAATCAGATCTAGAAATTTTTTATAAAATTCTGCACTTAGGCCATCGGGGCCCGCTGCTTTTCCATTCTTTAACGAACTAATTGATTCTTCAATATCTTTTACTGTTATTTCGGCGTTTAACAAATGTCTACCTTCCTGATCTAAACTGTTAATTTGACACTTTTGTAGAAATGTTTCCATATCCACTGTTTGTCCTGTTAATTTAGATGAATAAAGATTTTGATAATATTGTAGAAATCTGTCATTAATATCTTTTGGTATCGTCAATATATTTCCATCCACCGATCTAATTCTATGTATCTATGTATCTGTGCGTGACTCTGACAGTCACCGTTGCAGTCGCCTGATAAATTGCGTGTGGGACAGGCCCATAACCATGATACATGCCATTTTCTTCAAAGCTCTGTGCCTTCCTCACAGCATGCAAACCCGTGTAATTACCAATCAACAGCAAGCACCATGCAGTTCCTTCTTCCCGGTCATTAATACGGATGATAAATAGCAGAGGACCCAGCACTTATTCTTGTGGCATCCCACTGCCCAATGACTGTCAACCTGTAAATCACCCATTTATCCTCACCATTTTCCTTTCTTGCCAATATATTAGCTCCAAGAACAAAACACTGGATCTACAATTTCCCCCTTTATCCATTCTGGCGGTTTCATTCACAAAGAACTCTCACAAACAGGTCAAATAAAAATTTCCCTTTCATAAGCCACACTGACTCTATTGATTATCCAGCTGTTACTGTTATATTATCATATTTTGAAACTATGTTATAGTGACATGCCATTTAAAGTGTTACACGCTCAGCGCTCCGTACTGTCATGCTACCCAAGTGCAGTGCAGAAGCCATTAAATGTGAACCACCACACAAGTGTTGTTTTCTGATCCTTTATTTGGACTTTGCAATCACAAAACACAAATTACTTCCCGAGTAATTCCAGCAATTTCCCAATGGCAGGCTGACTGCCCTTTAATTTCCTGCTTTGTCTCCCCGATTTCTCCATTAGTGATAATAGATTTGAAAGTGCTTAAGAGATGGTGTTTAGTTTATTATCAAGTGTATATCGGTACAGTGAAATGCTTTTGTTTGCGTCCAATCCAGTCATAGACTTTACATGGTTACAACCAAGCTATCCAGTGCACAGAAAACGGATAAAGGAAACGACATTTAGTGCAAGAGAAAGTCATTAAAGATAGTTCAAAGGTCTCTAATGAGGTAGATGAGTGGTCAGGACCGCACTAAAGCTGAAGAGAGGACCATTCAGTTGCTTGATAAAGCTGGGAAGAAACTGTACTTAAATCTGGAGGTATGCGTTTACAAACTTGACAATGGCATGTTGCAAAATGCTTGCCAACTATTAATGTTTGAATTGTAGTTATTTACAAGATAAAATTGAGTAATTATAACAAACTTGCTCTCAACATTAGCAAGATCATAGAAGTAATCGTTAACTTCAGGAAGAGGAATACAAGAGAACATGCACCCGTCTTTATCAGTGGAGAGAGTCAACATCTTCAAGTTCCAGGGCGTACAATTTCTCCTGGTCCCAACACATTGATGCAAACACAAAAGTGCACCAATGCCACTTCCTCAGAGGTTGCAGGAGATTCAGGATGTTGCCAAATATCTTATTCTACAGTATATGGTGAAGTGCATAGTGATTGGTTGGATTATGGCCTGGTTTGGTAATTCCAATGCCCAAAAGAAAAAAGCTGCAGAAAATGGTGGATATCGCCTGGTCCTTTACTGACCTCCTCAGCAAAGGGAACTTCAAGAAGCAGAGTTTGAAGAAGGCAGCTAACATCGAAGATCCACAACCCCTCTGGCCCCTCCCCCATCTCACTGTTGCCATTGGGAAGATGGTACAGGAGCCCAAGGACCATTAACTCTAGTTTCAAGAATAACTTCTCCCCAAACATCAGGCTCTTCAACCACCCTGCACAATCCTACCTTAACAGCGAACTACTGTAGACTTTGTAGTATTCAGGTAGCCTTGCGTACTTGGTTTGCACAATTATGATCTGGTTCACCAAATATAACTGATAATTTATTATATATTTATTTGTTTCATTTAATGTGTTTGTAAATCTGCAGCAAGAATTTCATGGTCCCTGCCCCAGTGCAATTAAACACTCTTGATTAATTTGGAGAAGGCAAGGCTCTGTAACAGTGGTGCAGGAGTGGACCAAGACCCACTACAGCCTAAGCCATTTAGAACAGAGATGAGGAAATACTTGTGAGTTGTGAGTCTGTGGAATTCTCTGCCTCAGACAGCTGGTTCTCTGGATGCTTTCAAGAGAGAGTAAGATAGCGAAGTCAAGGGGTATGGGGAGAAGGCAGCAACGGGGTACTGATTGTGGTAAGGAGCATCCTTACCAACTGCATCACAGTTTGGTATGGCAACTGCTCTGTCTCCGACCGGAAGGCATTGCAGAGGGTGGTGAAAATTGCCCAACGCATCACCGGTTCCTCGCTCCCCTCCATTGAGTCTGTCCAAAGCAAGCGTTGTCTGCGGAGGGCGCTCAGCATCGCCAAGGACCTCTCTCACCCCAACCATGGACTGTTTACCCTCCTACCATCCAGGAGGCGCTACAGGTCCCTCCGTTGCCAAACCAGCAGGTCCAGGAACAGCTTCTTTCCGGCGGCTGTCACGCTACTCAACAACGTACCTCGGTGACTGCCAATCACCCCCCCCCCCCCCCCGCCCGGACACTTATTATTATTTATTCAAATCATTTGCTGTGTCGCTCTTCCAGGGAGATGCTAAATGCATTTCGTTGTCTCTGTACTGTACACTGACAATGACAATTAAAATTGAATCTGAATCTGAATCGGATGATCAGCCATGACCACATTGAAGGGCCAAATGGCCTACTCCTGCACCTATTGTCTATTGTCTCTCATCTTGCTGCTAACAGGGAAAGATGGTGCAGAAATCAGAGAAGCATTATCTCCAGGTTCAAGAACAGCTTCATCCAAACCAGACCAGACCTCAACAACAAACTGCGATGTACTTCTATAGGTTACACAACAAACTGCGACTTGCACTCTTATGATCTGGTTACCTGGTATAACTGACAATTTGTTGATAGTTGTAAATTTGTAATGCTGTTTTATTGATGTGCCTATACAACTGCAGAAAGTAAAATGATTAGATTTTATAAGCATGAAATTATGTAAACAGGTTACAAGAACGTAGCTTATAAGGTTAGTGAATTGAGCAGCAAAAGCCTAGAAATTTAATTGACAAACCATTCTAAACAAGTGCTCTGCAATATAATTTTATTTGAATTGCAGCCGTTCACACTAGAGATCACTTCAGTTAAAATCACACCGGATGCGAATTTGGACCAAGCATTTTCTGGCACCTTGGGAATATTTGTCATTATTCTGTGGTCCTTATAGATCAGTACATGCCAAGTGGATAGTGACTTTTCTTCAGGAAAGAAATTCTAATTGTTTCCCTGCTTCAGAATCTTGAAGGGGGGGGGGGGTGGGGGGGGGGGAGAGACGGTTAACATCCTTGCATTACTTCAGAGTCAACTCAAATTGTATACTGGTCGCTGGAACAAATATCCTTGATAACCCAGGAGAAGCTCTTGCTCCAGATATATCATCTTCAGACTAAATGAAGCAATCTGGGATGGTTGGCCATTGGAAATGGGCATGTGTGCCATCTGACAGCTGTAGGACTTAGACTGATGCCTTCTTATGGCAGGACAGTCCTTAACATCCCCCTTCAGGGCACTGCAGTGGTGCAGTCGGACTGCACTGATCTGGAGCTGGAAGACCCTCAATTGCAGATGTCTGGTCCCGGTAGTCTCCATTCTTCTTCTGAATTGAATCTTTCACAATCTGGACAGGATTCGGTTGATATGAGAGTGGGCGAGCAGGCAAATTCCCACCTCCTTGCAACAAAACAGATCTTGATTTGCTCGTGGTTAAGGAAAGCACAATCTGCTAATGCACAACATGTCTCAAGCTCATAGAACATAAGAACATAGAACAGAACAGAACAGAAAGGATCAGCACAGGAACAACCCTTCGGCCCAATATATCTTCACACCATTGAGTTGTAAGCTACACAAATGGAATATGAGATGTCCATACAATTTCTCTTTGGCTCTCCATAGCTGTGGGGAGGTTGAGGGCATAACACAATGTCTAACCAGAGCATTGAAAAGGCTGTTGTGATCAGAGTGCAGGTGCTCTGCAAAAGTGTCACCCAGTCTATGCTTGATTTTACCGATGTTGAAGAGATTGTGTTATGAGCACCAAATACAGTAGACCAGGTTGGAAGAGATGCAGGAGAACCTCTGCCTCATTTTGAAGGGCTGTTTAGGCCCCTAGGTGGTGGTGATGGAAGTGAAAGGACAATTCTTTACATTGCCTACTGTTGCAGTGAAAAATGGCAGGGACAAGGAGGGGTAGGTGTGTAGGGATGGGCAGACCAGGGAGTCACAGAGTTGTCCGTATGAAAAGCAGGAAGGGGAGAGAAGGGTCTCAACCCAAAATGCTCACTGTCCATTTCTCTCCAAAGAAGTTGACTGACCTGCCAAGTTCCCCCAGTAGTCGATTTTCTGCCAGAATTTTCTTCTCCTTTTGTTCACTTCTCATCCTGCCATTCCCTCCCCACATGGTTCCACCCATCACTCACCAGCTTGTATCCTACCTGCTACGTATTCCTATACTGGCAATTTACCTCATCTCCTCAGTCCTGATACAGGTCCTCTACTTTAAATACCAACTTACCCAGATGTTGACTGACTTGCCGAGTTCTTCCAGTGTCCTGCTTTTTTTTCCTCCAGATTCCTGCATCTACAATCACTTTCAACTCCACCTTGTACTTACTGCCGTGCAAATCTTTGAAATCAGTTGAGCTAAAGAAAACATTAATTTAAACATGGAACCTTGTTGACAAGGTAACATAACACAATTTTATTTCTTCCCCTGAACCCCAAAATATTTTAGGATCTCAACACACCTACTTGAGGAAAAGAAAAATGCCAATTCCAAATTTATATCTAAAATAAACCTCAGCAAAATTTAAATAAACCAAAGGAAAATGGTCTGTGTTTCAAATTATTTACACAGACGTTAGTGTTCCCATTTCCCTTCCATGGCACATTATTAGCTTAATACACGAATCATAAATTGCTGGATGTATTTATACTGTTACACAATTAATTTTGCGGAGCGGATGTCCCATCCTCAAACATCCAGTGTGCTTGCCCAGGTTGTTACATTTGCATATAAAGCGGCCAATAGAAACACCTTAAAATGTAGTCAATTATCCCAAGTACTAACTGTAATATCCTGCTTATTGTTGGTGATATCAATTAACCTTGTCGCTGCAGAAATTAAACAAGTTCAAATGTGGAATTCTATACCTTTAAGGGCCTATCCCTCTTGGCGATTTTCTACGGTGACTGCCGGCATCATATCAGTGTCGCCAAAATATTTTGAAGATTTCAAAATCCAGCAGCGACAAAAAAAAGTTGCGACACTTGAAAAAACACCGTGCGTCAACATGTCGCATCACGCAGCAAATTTTCAGTGACCCGATACGTCAGTCTATGATGCAATCGCCAAGAGGGAGAGGCCCTTTAGAGTGTTTAAAATATTTGTATCATTTTGCTTTCCATATGTTTATCCCATTGCATTTCTCACTGGATAGTTAGTAGTTAGTTAAGTTAGTTGTCACGTGTACCGACGTACAATGAAAAGCTTTTGTTGCGTGCTAATCAGTCAGCAGAAAAGCAAAACATGATGACAATCGAGCCATTTACCGCATATAGTTACATAAGGGAATAACGTTTAGTGCAAGGAAAAGCCTGCAAAGTAACGTTAGAAATGTTACTGTAGGAATAGAAATTTAAGAGTGTGGAGCGATTGTTATATATGATTGTAGATCTGCTTCTGTGGCTAGCACGCAAATTGTTACCTGGGTTGGGCACCAAATTGGTAGGAAGTGTGAAATATTGCTTTTACATTATGCCAGCACAGTATTTACACTTACCAGCACAGTATTTCTTCTATTTCTCAATGCATAAATCCTTATCAAGGAGATAATCCAGATGACCTGTTGGCTTTGTCGTTATTACCTGTACTTTCATAAACTTACAAAGATAAACAGAGCTGAAGGTTGCAGTAAGAAACATGCTTTGGACATAAGTATTGCTTATGCATGTCACTTAATATTGTCGAATACAATTCTGAAATGCTACAGACGCTTGTGGTAGCAGTTGTCAAAAGTGCCAAACAAACCGAGAACCCTATCAAAGGAAAATATGCATGCCTGCCAGACAACAGATTTGTACAGTTAAGGGGCTGTCCCACTTGCGCGTCACTTGCGCATCATGCAGGTGTCGCGCGAGGATTTTGAGAATCCCAAAATCCTGGGGTGTCGCGCGCTACCACGCGCCACTGCCTACTCCACCACGTCTCACCACGCTCCATGTGCACATCGTGATGCGTAAATGATGTAGCGTAAATAACACCCAAGTGGGACAGGCCCTTCAAGGTCATCATAATTATTAAGGCGAGGAATACATTTTAAGCCAATATGGTCAATTTAGAAATGGCACAAAAAGAACACAACTGCATCTCGGGTTTTACCGAAAACGATGCACGTAGTTTTTGTGCTATGTGGGCGATTTGTCTTTTTAAAACTTCCATCGTTAAAACAATAAAGTTTAAAAATCTGTTATATTCTTACTACATTGTGCCTTAAATGAGATTACAATGACATTCTGAACATAAGTATTCTGAGCCAGATTATGCAATCTTGTTATTCAATTGTTTCAAACAGTCAGAATATGGAGTTAGCATAGAGGAAGTTTACAAGAAAATTTTCCAAAGATTTAGAAAATTTTGGAAAAGCTGTTTCTATTTTAAAATCATATTAACATTACAAATATTTATTTTACAAAATAAAATGTTTAATTAGCTAATCATACATGCTTTTCTGGTGTGAAGCTGTGAAGTGAATGGTTGCATAACGTACTTGATAATGGTTCCCACAACAGGGAAGTTGTCAGAAGGGAGAGTACAGATATCATTAAATCATTCCTTCAGGCTGACTGCGAATGCCATAGCTTTACCACTAATGGCAAAATTTGGACTACAACACCGCACTTGTAAATACTTGTGAATTAAGCACAACTCTCAAGACCTTTACTTACGTAGGGAAAAACATGTGCATTGGTTTAAATCAGAGAGACTATCAGCAGCAGGAATCCACTCCCAAAATCAGTTCTGAAAAACCAGAAATATCAGTTTGGTCAGAAAGAAATGAGCAAGGTATCTTCCTGCTATCACTTGTGATAAACAGTTGTCAGCTTAAAAGGCAGTTCAAGACCATCATAACAAGGACGCTTAGTTATTAAGGGCAGATAGATCTTAGTTATTAAGGGTCGGCAAAATCAAATTGAATTTTCTTGAGAAGGCCTCCCAATTTTAACAGCTTTGTCACTTCTGTTTATTTTCTATATTGGAAAACACATTTCACTGTAAAGAATGAGAACAAGGCCAGTCTGTTAAGGTCACATCTATAGAACATTTCGCTTTACTTCATGCTGTGTCTGAAAAATAGTCAACGTAATCAAAGATTTACACAACCCCGGCCATTCCTACTTCTCCCTGCTCCCGTTGATCAGAAGATACAAAAGCTTGAAAGAGCACACAGTCAGACTCAGGAACAGGATCGTCCCTGGTTATCAAGCTTCTGAACAGGCCTTCAATAATCCAAGGTGCTGTCTGATTCACCGCAACTCCATTGAGACATTGGACCTTGTATCTGGAACTAGCGGGCTACAATGATGAGAACAATAATCTGCATTCCACATCTCCCCTTTGCTCCACATATTATACTTGACAGGCTTAATTGTGTCGATGCATATATTACCTGATATGATTAGACAGCATGCAAAACAAAGCTTTTCACTGTTCTTTAGTACTTTTCACTGTTCTTTAGAACTGAACGATGCAGTTGGACTGCTGGACCGCGGGAGAAGAACAAAGGGAAGAGATAAGACTTTTGCCTTCCATCACAGTGAGGAGGTGTTGGAGATTTGCTGTGATGGATGTTTGTGTAAACTGTGTTAAGTGTGGGTCTTGGGTTTTTTTGTAATTTACGAATGAAATTTTGTTCAAACCAAGCTGTTTGAATGACAATAAAAGGCATTCTATTCTAATTTTATTCTATTCTAATAACAAACCAAAACATGGATTATGCTTATCATCAAAGACCCACGCCACCCCGGCCACGTTCTAATTTCACTCCTGCCATCGGGAAGATGTCATAAGAGCTTGAAAACTGCAACATCCAGGTTCAGGAGCAGCTTCGTTGCTATAACAAGCAGGCTATTAAACACTACAACCTCCATATAAGCTACAAACTGCATAGACTTGGGTGCATTGTATTTGTCTTTGCACTATTTCCGTGTGCGTGCATTATAAATATTGAACTTTGTTTATTATCGTGTTTACTATTTGTAGTGCTGCTGCAAGTAAGAATTTCATTGTTCAGTTTCAGGCCGTGACATTAAAACGCTCGACTCTCCTGCAACAATCAGCTTGGCAAGGATATTCAAAAGTACACAATACGCTTGTTGTAAATAAGTTTATTGTCCAAGTATTCACATACAAGGAATTTGCCTTGGTGCTCCGCCCACAAGTAACTTGACAGTGACAGTTACGAATGTCTCCGAAAACACTAAACATTAATAATAATAAAACATTAACGATAAAACGATTAAGCATGTGAACCAACAAAATACCAGATCAAATGGAGGCTACAGTTTTTTGGCTGTTGAGTAGAGCAATTACTCGTCGATAAAAAACGTTTTTATGTCTGGCTGTAGCAGCTTTGACAGTCCGGAGTCGCCTCCCAGAGGGAAGCGATTCAAATCGCTTGTGGCCAGGGTGAGAGGGGTCAGAGATGATCTTACCTGCTTGCTTCCTGGCCCTTGCAGTGTACAGTTTATCAATGGAGGGAAGGTTGCAGCCAATAACCTTCTCTGCTGATCGGAGGATTCGCTGCAGCCTCCAGGTGTCGTGCTTGGTGGCCGAGCCAAACCAGACCATGATGGCGAAGGTGAGAACAGACTCGACGATGGCCGTGTAGAATTGGACCATCATTGCCTGTGGCACATTGTGCTTCCTCAGCTGCCGTAGGAAGTACATCCTCTGTTGTGCTTTTTTGACTGTGGAGTCGATGGCTGCCCCCCCACTTAAGATCCTTGGAGATGATGGTTCCCAGGAACTTAAAATACGCTTGTTGTACAGAAGATAATATGTCTAGAATAAAATTCAAATGTAGTTTGATTGGAACCGTCACTGACTGCAACAACCAAAGTAGATCAAGGTGAGCGTAAACAAAATCACATTTAAAGTTACGTTACCTTCCTTTGCACAAGAGGGTCAGAGCATTATCATTCCAGGCCCGTACACAACAGCCAATAAATGGCTTTGAGGTAAACCAAGTCCACAATTAACAAAACCAGAGTAAACATCTTTTATGTGAGAAATATTAAAATTACAAAAGCTTTTGAAAATTAATGCCACAATATTTGAGAATCATTGTTGCGTTATTTTTTTTAGAGTTCACAACCAAGACCAATCAATATCAGATGTTATATTGCTTTCCCAAAGTTTCCCACTACATTTCCTTGAATACAGTTGCCATGGAAACATTGCGGTATGTTGTGCTCAATGATCTGAAGTATTACTGCAAATTGGGGCTGCAGAAGGTATTCAAGGCTAGATTTTCTTTGTCAGTGTCCACATAGATCTGTTTTGAAATGTTTTCCTCCATTTTATCGTTTACAGCAAAAAAAGTAATATGCTAGAACATACAAGAACAATATTAAAAAACTGCCTGGGCCAAGAATATATATGGTTGAGAAGAAATATTTTGGAATTTTGATCTTATCTCTTTCATTTAAAGTACTAAAATATTAAATCAATAATGGTCTAAATGTGCAGGGGGTTCAGCAGAGATGCAAAGGAACTGGGGGGTGCTGGTGCATGATTCCCAAAAGTTAATTTGCTGGTTGAATCAGTAGTAAGGAAGGCAAATGAAACATTAGCATTCAATTTGAGAGGACTAGAATATAAAAACAGGGATGGAATGCTGAAGCTTTATAGGTCACAGGTCACACCGCATTTCGAGTATTGTGAGCAGTTTTGGACTCCATGTGTGCGGAGTGATGTGCTGGCAATGGAGAGGGTCCAGAGGAGGTTTAAGAGAATGATCCTGGGGATGCCTGGATTAATATACAGTGCCCTCCATAATGTTTGGAACAAAGACCCATCATTTATTTGTTTGCCTCTGTACTCCAAAATTTAAGATTTGTAATAGAAAAAAAATCACATGTGGTTGAAGTGCACATTGTCAGATTTTAATAAAGGCCATTTTTATACATTTTGCATTTCACCATGTAGAAATTACAGCAATCTTCATACATAGTCCACCCCATTTCAGGGCACCATAATGTTTGGGACATAGCAATGTCATGTAAATGAAAGTAGTCGTGTTTAGTATTTTGTTGCATATCCTTTGCATGCAATGACTGTTTGAAGTCTGCGATTCATGGACATCACCAGTTGCTGGGTGACTTCTCTGGTGGTGCTCTGCCACACCTGTATTGCAGCCATTTTTAGGTTATGCTTGTTTTGGGGGCTAGTCCCATTCAGTTCTCTCTTCAGCATATAAAAGGCATGCTCAATTGGGTTCAGATCGGGTGATTGACTCGGCCACTCAAAAACTGACCATTCTTTGGCTTTGAAAAACTAAATTGTTGCTTTAGCAGTATGTTTGGGATCATCGTCTTGCTGTAGAATGAGCCGCCGGCCAATGAGTTTTGAGGGATTTGTTTCAACTTGAGCAGATAGGATGTGTCTATACACTTCAGAATTCATTATGCTACTACCATCAGCAGTTGTATCATCAATGAAGATAAGTGAGCCAGCACCTTCAGCAGTCATACACGCCCAGGCCATAACACCATCACCACGTTTCACAGATGAGGTGGTTTGCTTTGAATCATTGGCAGTTCCTTTCCTATTCCATACATTGCTCTTGCCATCACTCTGATATAAGTTAATCTTCGTCTCATCTGTCCACAAGACCTTTTTCCAGAACTGTGGTTGCTCTTAAGTACTTCTTGGCAAACTGCAATCTGGCCACCTATTTTTGCAGCTAACCAGTGGTTTGCATCTTGCAGTGTAGCCTTCGTATTTCTGTTCATGAAGTCTTCTGTGGACAGTGGTTTTTGATAAATCCACACCAGACTCCTGAAGAGTGTTTCTGATCTGTCAGGCAGGTGTTTGGGATTTTTCTTTATTAGAGAGAGAATTCTTCTGTCATCAGCTGTGGAGGTCTTCCTTGACCCGCCAGTCTCTTTGCGATTAGTAAGCTCACCAGTGCTCACTTTCTTCTTAATGAAGTTCCAAACAGTTGATTTTGGTAAGCCTAAGGTTTGGTTGCTGTCTCTAACAGTTTTATTCTTGTTTCGCAGTCTCATGATGGCTTCTTTGCGCAACTCATTGGCGCAACTTTGGTCTTCATGTTGATAAACAACAATAAAAGTTTCCAAAGGTGATGCAAAGACTGGAAGAAAGACTAGGTGCTGAGAACTCTTAGACCTGCATGAAGGAGGCTATTAAACACACCCGAGCAATTACAAACGCCTGTGAAGCCATGTGTCCCAAACATTATGGTGCCCTGAAATGGGGCTGACTATGTATAAACACTGCTGTAATTTCTACATGTTGAAACCAAAATGTATAAAAGTACCCTTTAATAAAATCTGACAATGTGCACTTAAACCACATGTGATATTTTCTATTACAAATCTCAAATTGTGGAGCACTGAGGCATATAAATAAAGTATGGGTGTTCGTCCCAAACATTATGGAGAGCACTGTATGATGAGCTCTGAGGCTGTACTCACGGGAGTTCTGAAGGATGAGGGGGGGGGGGGGGGGGGGATCTTATTGCAACTTACCAAATAAAGGCTTGCATAGAGTGTATGTGGGGAGGATGTTTCCAATAGTGGGGGAGTCTAGGACCAGAGGACACAACCTCAGAATAAAAGGACGTAGAAAGAAGATGGAGATATTTCTTTAGCCGGAGGGTGGCAAATCTGTGGAATGCATTGCCATGGATGGCTATGGAAGCCAAGACTTTGCATATTTTTAAAGCAGAGATTGATAGGTTCTTGGTTAGTAAGGGTGCCAAAGGTAATCGGGAGAAGACAGGAGAATGGGGTTGAGAAGGAATGATAGATCAGCCATGATTGACTGGCAGCGTAGACTCGATGGGTCGAATGGCCTAATTCTGCTCCTATGACGTACAAACATTACATGTTGAATAATATTAAATCACTGTAAAATCCGTTGCGAAAGACACTTGGTTCCGAAATGCTTTCTGAAAATGTACAGATCAAGGCGTACTTGCCCCATGTAGCAAGCCATCATAGTGATGAAACATGTATGTAGGTTTTCAGAATCCACTTGCTTCCTAAGCCTTCCAAATCCAAAATGGCAAGTGATATATATTCCGTGCCAGGGCTTTGCTTGTGTCATGCCTTAATGCTGTCAAAAGTGTGGTCTAGAACAAATCCCAGGTGACAAAAGGCAGGACAACACAGGTGCCAGACAAGGGTATTGAAAGCTTCTCAATGCGGTATTCTCTGCAGTATTAATTGGCTGAATCATGCTGGCTGCCAGTAATCAGCATTGCTGAACAGCAAAAACATGCATGAATTTTGCCCAATGTTGTGAAATGCAGAATTCCAGGAACTAGTAATACATTGATTCATACACGAGTGTAATTGCAGCCTGGTATTCCAAACTTTGCGTTGACTTTGAGGAAATACCCTTTTCCTCAGAAGGCCAAACTCTGCTGGCAAACTATAGACAATAGGTGCAGGAGTAGACCATTCGGCCCTTCGAGCGAGCGCCGCTATTCAACGCTATTCAATCATCCCCAATCAGTACCCCGTTCCTGCCTTCTCCCCATATCCCCTGACTATCTTTAAGAGCCTATCTAGCTCTCTTGAAAGTATCCAGAGAAGGGCCTGTGAAGCAGAGAATTCCATAGATTCACAACTCTGTGAGAAAAAGCGTTTCCTCATCTCCATTCTAAATGCCTTACCTCTTATTCTTAAACTGTGGCCCCTGGTTCTGGACTCACCCCAACATCGGGAACACGTTTCCTGCCTCTAGCATGTCCAAACCCTTAATAATATTTTTTGTTTCAATAAGATCCTCTCATCATTCTAAACTCCAGAGTATACAAGCCCAGCCGCTCCATTCTCTCAGCATATGACAGTCCCGCCATCCCAGGAATTAACCTTGTAAACCTATGCTGCACTCCCACAATAGCAAGAATGTCCTTCCTCAAATTAGACTGAAGGGGATAATGAATTTCAATACAACAGTCAGACTCCAATGAGAGGTGGTTCTCGCGACTTGGAACCCGATCATGTTTTCCAGTGTCTCAGGTGTTCCTTATTGTCAGAGAGCAACATTGTACTGCGGTGAAAGGTTGCTGGAGCATTGTTGATTTGTGGAAGGACCAGGTCCATTCATAAGCTTCAGTGAACCAATCGATGATTCGAGGAGTGAACCAATCGAGGAGAAAAGTGTTGATCACTGGTGATCAATGGCCAGTGTGGACTCAGTGGGCACACCTGTGTACAAGTACACACAGGTCCTGAGGACGTGGCCAGGGACTCTATCCAAGCAAATTGTTTATGCAGGTTTGCTCTCAGGTAGGCAACCTGACATCGGCAACTATGGGCACAAGCGCATCCATAAACTCAGGCTGCACTAAGGACTTTTGTATTGCACTAGTATTGGAGTGATTTATTGCATTTTTATTTGTGTATATCTATATAATGTTGTATTTACAAGCCTGTTATGCTGCTGCAAGCAAGAACTTTTGATTAGTTCAGCTGTCAGGGGGAGAAGGCAGGAGTATGGGGTTAGAAGGGAGAGATAGAACAGTCATGATTGAATGGCTAATGAGTAGACTAATTCTATTATCACTTATGACCTAATTTCATTGCTCCATTGTTTGTGCATATAATTAAACACCCTTGATTTGATTTTGTCAGGACAGGTGGCATCTTCCCACTAACTTTCTGTTCAAAAGGGTATAGAAGCATTCTTATCAGGGAGAGACACGTTGTTGCCAGCGAGATTGCTAATCTTCACTCTGTGGTCTGTCATAGCATGCAAGCCTTGCCACAATCACTATCAATAGGTATACATATAATTCAGTTTAGTTTAGAGATACAGAGTGGAAACAGGCCCTTCGGCCTGCGTGTCTGCACCGACCAGCGATCCCCACACATCAGCACTAACCTGCACACTAGGGACAATTTACAATTTTACTGAGCAAATTAGCCTACAAACCTGTACGTGGGGAGGAAACCGGAACTCCCGGAGAAAACCCACGCAGGTCACGAGAGGAAGGTACAAACTCTTTAATCAGAGCACCCACAGTTAGAATCAAACCCAGGTGTCTTGAGCTGCAAGGCAGCAACTCTACTGCTGCACCACTGTGCCATCTTGTCTTCAGTCATCTCAATACTGGAACTGCACAAACCTGCCCCCAAATGGTTATTTGAATACCTGGTGTTACTGGATAAGCAAACCTTCACCTGAAATATTTTCAACTGCACATTTTCACATACCAATCTATGAAAGCAAAAACATGTTATACAATCTAAAGTACAACTCGTTAATCATTTTTCTAATGGATCTGATTTTCCAAATTTCAAGGAATAAGCAAGCTGACAGTACAGCGTTCTTTTCACATTTAAAAAAAAATGCATCTCACTTTTGAAACCAATCCTCCAACAAACAAATAGTGCAACTAAGCATATTCTTTCAACAAGAGTCAAGAAAGTCAAGAGGGTTTAATTGTCATACTGATAACACAGCAATGAAATTCTTCCTTACAGCAGAACAGGTCTGAAATCATAGTATTCTGAATGAACAAACAAATTCAACAAATTATAACAAAATGTTACTGCAAAAAAGTAGTGCAACCAAGATGCATCATAGCTCAGTTGGTGTTTGTATTGTACAAGTTGTGTTCCTCAACTTGGAAGTCACAGTTTTCAGACTCCATCTTCTTCCAGTCAGCAGGAGAGAAACCTTGATGATGCTAGCTGCCTTTGGGGCATCTCCTCTTCTGGATCCCTTTGTTCAGTCAGCACCTATGATGGTGGCAGTGGCTAACACTTTTTGTAATCTCCTCCATTCCTGGGTGTTCGAGTTGCCAAACCAGGCCAGGATGCAACCAGTCAATATGCTGTTTACCGTACATCTGAAGAAGGTTAAGAGAGTATTTCTTGACATACTCTATCTTCTTGTTCCAAGTAGAGACATTGACTGGTTACCTTTCAATGTACTGGATCCATGACAGATCTTCAGAGATCTGCATGCCCAGGAACTAAAGTTGTTGGCTATCACCACCACAAACCTGTTGATTAAGACAGGTCTGTGGATCATCTGCTGCCTTCTTCCAAACTCAGAAAGGAAGAACACTGATGTACCTTGAAGTCCCCAGTTATTAAAGGGTACACCTCCAGGTGTTCGTTTACCATGGCATGCAGCTCCTCCAGTGCCAGAAGAACATCTGCGTGGACTACGATGTAGACTGTGGTCATGATGGAGCTGAAGTCTCCAGGGAGGTAGACTGCACTTTACTATCAGGTGTTCCAGGTGCAGAGAGCAGGAGTTGGATGGGATCAAAATGTCTGAGCATCACAAAGTGGTCACCATGAGGCAGACGCTACTGCCTCTCCCTTTCCTCAATTACTCCATTTGGTCCAAGCAATGAATAGAGAACCCTATGGGCTAGAGGGCAGAGTCTGGCGTGCTGGCGGTGAGCCATGTCTCTGTGAAACAGCACACAGTATTCCTTCATCTCCCTTTGTTAAAGCAGCCTTACCCTGATGTCCTCAACATTATTTTCTAAGAACTATGCAATTGCTAGTATGGTCAAAAAAAAGGGGGAGGTCATAGGGTCATAACTCCCTTGTTGCAGTCTTAATTGCTGGTTGTCCCGTCAACCATATTTCCAGGCATAACAGAGGAACCTCCGTGTTTTCTGGCACTGCGTTCACTGTATGTGCGATTGCCTATGAGATCAAGGATTCCCCACGTTAGGGATTCTCTCAAGGGCCTGTCTCACTTGGGCGACCTAAGCCGCGAGTTCTGGAGAGTTTGCCCTTGACTGGTACTCGCAGCATGGTTGACACGAGGTCGTAGGAGGTCTTCGTAACTCTTCTTCATGCTCGAGAGTGGTCTCCGCGTACCAGAGGCCTCAGTTAGGTCGCGGAGCCTTTTTCAAAATGCCCGCGAGTAAAAAAAGGTCGCCATGGAAAATTTTTTTTTTTTTTTTTTTTTTAAATCGATGTTTTTTTTACTCGTAGGTTTAATCATAGTAGGTCATAGTAGGACGGCATGTTAGTCGTAGGTAATCCAGGGTAGTCAAAGGTAGTCGAAGATAGACTTCATCATAGTCGAAGGGAGGTTGTTTTCACTCTCCACTATTCGGTGTCCAATTTTCCCAAAGTTAGTCGTAGCTAGCCGAAGGAGGTCTTCTACATAGCCGAAGGAGGTCTTCTACATAGCCGAAGGAGGTCTTCTACATAGCCGAAGGAGGTCTTCTACATAGCCGAAGGAGGTCTTCTACATAGCCGAAGGAGGTCTTCTACATAGCCGAAGGAGGTCTTCTACATAGCCGAAGGAGGTCTTCTACATAGCCGAAGGAGGTCTTCTACATAGCCGAAGGAGGTCTTCTACATAGCCGAAGGAGGTCTTCTACATAGCCGAAGGAGGTCTTCTACATAGCCGAAGGAGGTCTTCTACATAGCCGAAGGAGGTCTTCTACATGTCATTTTTTCAAACTCATCTAAACTCGCCCATTAGGTCGCCCAAGTGGGACAGCCCCTTTATAATGCATCTCAAAAATGTCAACCAATTCTCCATTCACAAACTATATGCCACTGGTGGCAGGTTATGGTAGTTGTAGAAAATTCCATAGAAAATGTCATTTCTAAAATGGTTCAGCTCCGATTTCAAATTTTACACTGTCAAAGTCCCACATCACGCTGGCCATGTTCTCATTTAATTCCTACCATCAGGAAGGAAGCCAAAAACATCAGTAAACTTGACCAGTGTTCATGCAGCTGGAATTCCCATGCAATTTGCAAAATTTTCTCACAATATTAAGCAATATCCTAATTTTTCTTCAAACACAAATTTAAATTGTGCCATATTCTTCATGCCATTTTGTTCTCCTGCTCACTCAGTCGACAGTGCAGCAACCTAATCTCAATCTCTCGCACATTTACATGTAGGAGCTGGTTTCAGTTGGGCTTCACGTATTACAGTATTTCTTCCATTTATCGACATATTGGATAAGAATACTCTCGACAAAGGTACACAGAATCCTGTTTTTCATAGACTTCAATTTTCTATTTCAATGTTAAAGAATGGAAAAAGACAAGACAAGCAAGTGCAAACCAGAATCAATTCAAGGCAGCGAGTAATGCAAAATCTACTCAGCCTTCAGCTTTGACACCAGAAAGTTCTGTTGAACCTTCTGAGTATCCAAGGACATGGCAGACCAATAGAATAACTACTTTGGTTCCGTCTTCACTAAGGAAGACATAAATAAACTGCTGGAAATAGCAGGGGACCGGGGGTCAAATAAGATGGAGGAACTGAGTGAAATCCAGGTTAGCCGGGAAGTGGTGTTGGGTAAATTGAATGGATTAAAGGCCGATAAATCCCCAGGGCCAGATAGGCTGCATCCCAGAGTACTCAAGGAAGTAGTCACAGAAACAGTGGATGCATTAGTGATAATTTTTCAAAACTCCTTAGATTCTGGAGTAGTTCTTGAGGATTGGAGGGGAGCTAATGTAACCCCACTTTTTAAAAAAAGGAGGGAGAGAGAAAACGGGGAATTACAGACCAGTTAGTCTAACATCAGTAGTGGGTAAACTACTAGAGTCAGTTATTAAAGATGGGATAGCAGGACATTTGGAAAGTGATGAAATCATTGGACAAAGTCAGCATGGATTTACGAAAGGTAAATCATGTCTGATGAATCTTATAGAATTTTTCGAGGATGTAACTAGTAGAGTGGATAAGGGAAAACCAGTGGATGTGTTATATCTAGACTTTCAGAAGGCTTTCGACTAGGTCCCACATAAGAGATTAGTATACAAACTTAAAGCACACGGTGTTGGGGGTTCAGTATTGATGTGGATAGAGAACTGGCTGGCAGACAGGAAGCAAAGGGTAGGAGTAAACGGGTCATTTTCAGAATGGCAGGCAGTGACTAGTGGGGTGCCGCAAGGCTCAGTGCTGGGACTCCAGCTATTTACAATATATATTAATGATTTGGACGAGGGAATTGAATTCAACTTCTCCAAGTTTGCAAATGACACTAAGCTGGGAGGTATTGTTCGGTGTGAGGAGGATGCTAGGAGGCTGCAGGGTGATTTGGTGTTTGGAGACTGCAAGGTGACTTGGATAGGCTGGGTGAGTGGGCAAATGCATGGCAGATGCAGTATAATGTGGATAAATGTGAGGTTATCCACTTTGGTGGCAAAAACAGGAGGGTAGACTATTATCTGAATGGTGGCAGATTAGGAAAAGGGCAGATGAAACGAGACCTGGGTGTCATGGTACACCAATCATTGAAAGTAGGCATGTAGGTGCAGCAGGCAGTGAAGAAAGCAAATGGTATGTTAGCATTCATAGCAAAAGGATTTGAATATAGGAGCAGGGAGGTTCTACTGCAGGGTCTTGGTGAGACCACACCTGGAGTATTGCGTTCAGTTTTGGTCTCCAAATCTGAGGAAATACATTCTTGCCATAGAGGGGGTACAGAGATGGTTCACCAGACCGATTCCTGGGATGTCAGGACTTTCATATGAGGAAAGCCTGGATAGACTCTGCTTGTACTCGCTAGAATTTAGAAGACTGAGGGGGGGAATCTTATAGAAACTTACAAAATTCTTAAGGGGATTGACAGGCTAGATGCAGGAAGATTGTTCCCGAGTTTGGGAAGGTCCAGAACAAGGGGTCACAGTCTAAGGATAAGGGGGAATTCCTTTAGGACCGAGATGAGGAAAACAGAGAGTGGCGAGTCTCTGGAATTCTCTGCCACAGAAGGTAGTTGAGGCCAGTTCATTGGCTATATTTAAGAGGGATTTAGATGTGGCCCTTGTGGCTAAAGGGATCGGGGGGGGATGGAGAGAAGGCAGGTACAGGATACAGAGTTGGATGATCAGCCATGATCATATTGAATGGCGGTGCAGGCTCGAAGGGCCGAATGGCCTACTCCTGCACCTATTTTCTATGTTTCTATCCAGAATACAGCAAATAAATTTGACTGTCCTTTTGACATTTAGAATGAAGTAATTTATTGAATAAAAGATGGAGCTCAATTCCATTTAAAAAAACAAAATTTCATGTGTTCTGCAAAGTGCAAAGAGACATTAATTTATTGGCTGAAGAAGGGTCTCAACCCAAAACGTCGCCTATTCCTTCACTCGCTGAGCTTCTCCAGCATTTTTGTCTACCTTTAATTTATTGGCAAGGTCAGTGCCTGTTTAGGCTGATAAAATGAAAACATTCTCTGAAGATTTAGCATTTTGTGCAAGTAGAAACATTCATTTTATTTTTCTCTGTATTTTACATTAATACTATTTAACCGTAAAAATATAAAATTGTTATTTAAAAAGGCAAGGGGATAGTTCATCAACTTATTTAAGCAAAGAACATAAAATAGTACAACACAGGAACAGGCCTTTCGGCCCACAATGTCTATATGATGCCAAGACCAACTCTTACCTGCCAACACACAATCCATATCCCTTCATGTCCACGTGCCTATCCAAAGTCTTAAAAGCCCCCATCGTACCTGTCTCCACCACCGCACACTACAGTGCGTTCCTGTTTATGATAGAATATTTGTGTGTGATGTGTAATTCTTATGCAACCAGAACATTCATGCCACTGGCCCACTGAATCCCCCTCACCATGAGCGTCAGACAACACTGGGTATACTATACACAATTCAATTTTCCTCTCCCCACAACATTCTGCACTCAAGACATTATAATCTGTCATCAAGTGCATTCAGAATTTAGTTCTATAAGCTTTGAAAACATTCTGGTTGAACCACGCTTCCAAGACAAATTTGCCTTTTCTGAGGATCACTGTCAAATAGCAAACAAGGCAGTCCAAATACAATTCTACAACTGGAAGTATCACTTTTTAAGCATGCAGGCACAGCAGGCAGTGAAGAAAGTTAATAACATTTTGGCCTTCACAACTAGAGGAGTTGAGTAAAGGAGCAAAGTTGTCCTTCCGCAGTTGTACAGGACATTCTTGCTATTCATGAGGTTCATGAGGGTAATTCCTGGGATAGCAGGACTGTCATATGATGAAAGAATGGGAAGACTGGGCTTGTATCCACTGGAATTTAGAAGGATGAGAGGGATCATATAGAAACATATAAAATTATTATGGGATTAGACAGGCTAGATGCAGGAAACATGTTCCTGATGTTGGGGGAGTCCAGAACCAGGGTCACAGTTTCAGAATAAGGGGTAGGCTATTTAGAACAGAGATAAGGAAAACTTTTTCAAACAGAGTTGTGAATTTGTGGAATTCTCTGCCTCAGAAGGCAGTGGAGGCAGATTCAATGAATGCATGCAAAAGAGAGTTAGATAGAGCTATTGGGTCTAGCAGAATCAAGGGATATGGGGAGAAGGCAGGAACAGTGTACTGATTGTGGATGATCAGCCATGATCACATTGAATAGTGGTGTTGGCTGGAAGGGCCGAATGGCCTATTCCTGCACCTATTGTCTATGTAGCATGGTCATTCAACTCCCGAAAGCCAAGAACTAGGAAGTGGGATAGGTTACCTCATGAATTTTCTTCCCACCATTAAAAAAACATGGCCAATTCCACACTGTCGATTTTTCAACCCAGGCCATTATTCCTTAATTCCATCAGCAATCAGAGTCTTGAATATACCCATTGACTAGAAATCTGCAGTCTGATGAAGTAGAGGATCACAAAAATTGACAGCCATTTAGTATAAAACTTTAGTCATAAATGGCTGCTTAACTCTTCTAGATTCAATCTCAGAAGAATTAGGAAAAAACCATAACTCACTTCTCCTCAGAATTATATAAAATTCAAAAGAGCGCTTTCAGTTCTTGTACACTTTCATACAAGCCAAAATTAACCTCTGCACAAAAGTAGAGCCCCTCAACTCAAGCAGCAATCTAGTATCCCTGTGCCACATTGGCTCCAAAAAGGTACATTTCATCAGATACAGAGAAATATATACATAGTAGTCCATGCATTGTCTCACCAAAGCCCTGTGTCAATGTAATAAGACTTCCTTATTCTTGCATTCCAACAACTTCTTGAAACAGTGTATTTATGTACATTAATAGCTTATCATTGGGGGAAAATCCATTCTGCCCATCCTAATTTTCCTATTTATAATCTGTCATTTTCCATTCACTTAATCTGCCCATACCAGAGAGTGGTAGCGGTGTGGAATGAGATTCCAGTGGAAGTGGTGGCGGCAGGTTCGTTGGTATCATTTAAAAATAAATTGGATAGGCATATGGATGAGAAGGGTATGGAGGGTTATGGTATGAGTGCAGGCAGGTGGGACTAAGGGAAAAAAGTTGTTCGGCATGGACTTGAAGGGCCGAGATGGCTTGTTTCCGTGCTGTAATTGTTATATGGTTATTATATGGTTAATAACCATTGTACTTGTTGCATCATTCTCTCATCTTACTTTAACAACAGAACAGGAGAGCACAAGAACATGCCTTTTGTGTGTATATAATATAGTTATTAGAAATTGTTCCATTCATTGTTAAGATGTATACTTTATTTTTTTTTTCTTTTAGTATAATAATTGTTTGCCAGTAATAAATATATATATATATATATATATATATATATATATATATATATATATATATATACACACACACACATATACATATACTTTTTTTAATTTTTATTTTTGTTATTTTGATTTTTTTCCCTTTTTTTTCTCACATATAACCAAAATCATAATCAATATTAGTTAATCACTCTTTAAATTAAACATCTATTATCTCTTTACTCTTTATTCTTTTCACTCTCAAAAAGAATTGAGGCTTATATATATTGCTTTGTAATATTCATATAACTTTGGAAATATGTAAAATGTATGTCTGAAAAAACTTATATTATTTGTAATACATATGGCTTCTAATAAAAATATTTAAAAAAAAAGAATTACCAAGGTTCAAGGCCACAGGCCAAGAGTTGAAAGGTATGGTCAGTATAGTTGGACACTCATATTCAGTTTGGACGTAGTGGGCTGAGGAGCTGCAAGGCGATGACTTAAATTGGGCACTTTACATAATAATACATCTTGTGATACCCATAGTTACGTTTAATTTTGATTGTTTGTTTTAATATTAAATTGTTACATTTGCTTGCAGTTGCAGCCTTTTACATAGATGCGATCTCAATGTAATTCACCAATGTCCAGCATTCTTCAACACCAATACAGCTCTCACCTAAATGGCCTGGTTTTGCATATCATACAACCTTGTCCCTACCTTTTATCAAGTTTACCCAGGAACAATAGCCCAGTTTACAATGACCAATTTCAAGTTTGCCTTGCAGCTTTGACACACCCATCATGTTACCAAATACACCAAACTGGGAAAGCACAGAACTGCCGATTTGCCCTGGATAAAAATGTTAAACATGTTAAGTGACCAAGTTCTCTCCATTTCTCAATATGTTGGCATTCACAAGCTACTTGTTTATTACTCAATTACTAAATCTCACTGCAAACTGAAACACTATGTTCCTCCTTATAGGTTTCTCCACATGGGACTTTTGACGATACATAGAAAAATAGGTGATTAGGTCATTCGGCCCTTCGAGACAGCACCACCATTCAATGTGATCATGGCTGATCATGTAAAATCAGTACCCCATTCATGCTCCCCCCCCCCATATCCCTCGATTCCATAACCCCCAAGACCTAAATCTAACTCTCTCTTGAAAAAAAAAATCAATGATTTGGCCTCCACTGCCTTCTGTGGCAGAGAATGCTACGGATTCACAAGTCCCTGGGTGAAGAGGTTTTTCCTCATCTCAGTCCTAAATGCCCTACCCCTTATTCTTAAACTGTGACCCCCTGGCCCTGGACTCACAACATTGGGAAAAATGTTCCTGCATTTTTCTTTTTAAAATGTTATACGTTTCTACAAGATCCCATCTTACCCTTCTGAATTCCAGTGAACACAAGCTAAGTCGACCAATTGGTTTATCATATGTCAGTCCCGCCATGCCGGGAATTAACCTGGTGAACGTACGCTGCACTCCCTCAATAGCAATAATGTCCTTCGTGAAATTAGACGACAATTGCACACAATACTGCAGGTACAGTTTCACCACGGCCCTGAACAACTGCAGTAGGACCTCCTTGCACGCACACACACGCACGGAGGGGGAGGTCTCTCAGCAGTGTGTATCAGGGAAAATCATTGCCAGAGTCTTCCTCAACCACCCCCTGTAATTGACTGAAAAGTTTCAGGGAAATGCTTCCCACATCTTAGGACTCACTTCTCAAAAGAAAACTGACAATAAGATTTATGTTTCTATTTAATGCACAACCACAGGGTTTGACCATCTGAGGAAGCATGTATTTGAAGATCAAGACCTTAGGCAACCATGATCCACACAACTTGTATACTTCTAATTCAAGGATTATCTCCAGCAGGCTCCTCAGCATGAAAAAGCACCATTGTGCCTGCAGGGAATCATCTGGCAACACAAGTGAACAATCAATATCCATTTGGAGACCAACATCCACAGAGTTTAGAACTTAATTCTGCTCTATAGACATTCCCCTGGGCAAGGATAATTTGGTGTCACCCCATTTCTGTGGGCTTCCAGTTGAATGAGTATTGTGTGCCGTTTTGGTCTCCTAATATAAGGAAGGGCGTCCTTGCTATTGAGGCAGTGCAGCTTAGGTTCACAAGGTTAATCCCCGTGATGGCGGGACTGTCATACGTGGAAAGATTGAAAAGAGTGGGCTTGTATTCACTGGAGTTTAGAAGGATGAAGGGAGATCTTTTGGAAACATATAAAATTATAAAAGGACTGGACAAGCTAGATGCAGGAAAATGTTCCCAATGATGGGAGAGTCCAGAAGAAGAGGTCACAGACTAAGAATAAAGGGGATGGCATTTAAAACAGAGATGAGAAAAAGCTTTTTCACCCAGAGAGTTGTGAGTTTGTGAAATTCTCTGCCACAGATGGCAGTGGAGGCCAATTCACTGGATGAATTTAAAAGAGAGTAAGCTAGAGCTCTATGGGCTAGCAGAATCAAGGGATATAGAGAGAAGGCAGGCATGGGTTACTGATTGTAGATGATCAGCCATGATCACAATGAATGGCAGTGCAGGCTCAAAGGGCCTCCTTCTGCACCTATTTTCTATGTTTCTATGAGGCGAAATGTTAGACCAACAGATTTTGATAGAGCTGGTGCAGGAGATGCTCAGTGAGGTGATGTGCTCTATTGCTTATGTAACAATTCTGAGTGTTCCCAGTGCAGAATTAAGGTCCCCCAATGTCAGCCTAAACAGCCTTTCTCCATTTTAAGTCATCGGCCTGGGACTCCCAGGTTACAGTGGGGATGTCAATTTGTTTCAGAGAGGTTTGGGGAACAGCCTTTGATTTTTTTCATTATTCATCTTCTGTGAGAGGTCAGAACAGAATGATGATTTCAGCAGGCCCTTTTGGATAGGTGAATGACTTAGCATGCCCAACAAGCTGACAATGCAATGAGGGCCTCAAAATCTGAGGAAGTTGGCCTTGAAGAGAATCCCAACTTTGGTTCACAAATCTTGTTAATGGATTTTGTAGAGTCAGGTGTTTGAAATGCCTGCTGCAGTAAGTTTCAAAAGCATGCAGGAAAGCAGGATCACCGTTGTCCAATAATCACAAGGTCCTGATTTTCAAACATTTGTCCTCAGGCTGCAATGGCGCAGTTGGTGCATTGAAGGCAAAGAAGAATTTAATCAGTGATGGCAAACATCACGGAGAGATGGCTCCCAAAGTAGGAGAGGTGGGTCCACATTTTCCAGGGTCTAATTGTGGATCTTGGTATTTGAAGGTTGATATTCAACAGTATAGGCAGGTAGAAGATTGACACAAAATGCTGGTGTAGAGCGATTTCTCCAGAGATGCTGCCTCACCAGCCGAGTTATTCCTGGTTTCACCTGGTGTAATTTCAAAAGATTTCCCAGCAAAGAAAGTTAGTGTTCCACTACTGTATTATGAGGGGCCCCAAACTGCACCTCAATCAGAATAATTCATTGAAAAGATTACTCAAAGTTTAGGATTACCCTGCAAGTGACTCTCAGTGATCTGGATTGCTAATGTAGCTCTCCCCAAAAGAAAATGGGGCATCAGTGACGTAGACCCTCCCCAAACTCCCCCACCCCCCAAAAAAATAAACAAAAGTAGAGAGTGCCTCACATATGGATATAGTAGGTGGAATGACACAAGGTTGATGAAAGTAGCAGGTTTTACCAGTTAAAGGTATCAAGATGCAAAAATGCTTCGGAAGAAATTTCCAGAACTTTCATCCTTGGCATCTGAAGGCACTGGTGCTGATGGCCAAATTATTAAAAATCATAGGCCAGAAATTGATCAATGCAGATAGAGGCTATAGCAGCACTGGTGTGACAGCAGAAATAGTGAGGGCCAGGGCCGGGTAGGAGTTGAAAACCAGATGGGTTATCAGTTTGTTATTTTAAGTAAAAGTATATAGAACCTCCTACTGCAATATTCTTTAATTTATCCTGTGGTTCACCAAATTGGCTGCCGATGGCCAAATGATGGCCAGCAGCCAATAGACTAACTGATAATCAATGGGGAACCTGTGGAAAACGCCACACGATTTACCTATCTTGGCAGCATGTTCACAGTAGATGGAGATGTAGAGGTCAACATCAATTCCCAAATTGGTAAAGCTGCATCAATCTTCCGACGAATGCCGCCAATATGGTCTAGTAGCAGGATATCTAAGATGCTAAAAGTCAAGCTCTTCCAGTCCCTAGTCCTCCCTACAGCCCTCCATGCCAGTAAGACATGGAAAATCAATGTGAAGATGAAAAAGAAATTGGATGCATTCCAACAACGCTGCTCGAGGAAGATCCTGAAGACTAGCTACAGAGACCACATCACAAACGTGGAGATCCACCGGGAAACTGCAACAAAGCTTCTCAGCCAGGACATAGTGGTACGGAGGATGAAATTTGCAGGACATGTACTAAGATAGCAATGACATGGCAATCTGATGGAAGAAGGAAAAGAGGCCGACCAAAACTCACATGAAGGCCAACATCCTGGAAGGATTTTGAAGCCCGGGCTGCAAGCCTAACGAGGGTAGACAACGTCGCACATAACCAAACAGAATGGCGAAAGCTTGCTGCCCAATGCACTCAACAGTGCGGGAGGAACTAAATCTAAGCCAAGTCAACAAATTAAATGACTTCTCACCTTTAGTGAAAGCAGCAAGGCGAAGCTTAAACCATTCAGCTGCTGGTCATATTCCAAATAGCATTTAATAAACCAATATTGTATTCAAATGAGAACACTTTCTCTGCCAAAGCCTGGACACTTTAGAATCAGGGTGCTGGCATTCTTGTTCTGAGCAGTGGGAACATCACAAGACATTATCCCAGAGCATTAAGCTGGTCGGCATCAGATATCGTATAACTGAAGCTACTTTTGCCCCATGCATCGAAGCCACAGACACAAATGCTGCCCATCATTAGTATGGGTTTCACTGTTACAAGTAGATGAAGATTTCTACTGGGGTAATTTCACCAAATCAATACAGGGAGAATCGAAACAGTCCAAATTTGTGATCCAAACAGACAAAACATTACCAAGCAGTGGTTGCGAAAAAAAAAAAAATTGGATTGATTGGATTGATGCAGAACAAGCAACAAACACAGCTGCTGGCGTATCCCTGATATAACAAAGATTGCCAAAAATCACTGCATTGGCAAGATTTTCAAAACAAAAATTGACGACAATAATTATATCTAACTTTATAAAACTGATGCGTTTGAGACACAGCAGAATTGACACCATTAAATAATTTCTTTAAATTGGATAAAGCACCCTGCTGTAGGTTTTGCAACAAGTCACTGACAAGTTAACACTTCTCTCCTCCCATGAGTAACCTGCATACAATTTATCTAGAAAGCAGGTCTATTCTAGCTTCACAAATGCCGCAGATATTTTGACATGTAGATTTTACTTTCTTACATTTGCCAGTGCAATTAAAAAAAAATCCAGATCTGTGCATTTTAATTATTAATTATTTAATTGTACACTGTTGGCAGTGCACTCTTTCGTCAAAACACCTGTAATGTACATACTTTCGAACACTAACTTCATTCGTCATCCAATTGTTAAGAAAGAGTCTGTTTTGATTTCCACATCCATACGTTGAGGTTCAAACAGATATTCGAAAAGTATCCCAGTGGTCAACTGATCTGCAAATAGATCGTCTTTCTAGTCCATCAAGATAACAATTTTCCTAACGTTCCGCAGGACGTAATCATAAATAACCATTGTTTTTTACCGAATATTCTTTGATGGGACTTAACTGGTTAATGACAACCATCAACAGAAAAACTTCAGTCTGATTGATTTCCAGTAAACAACAGTCTAATTGAAGCAAAAACTACAATAAAGAAAATGATTGCAATGGGTGCTTTAGCGGGTCTGGAAAACGATGACTGATTTCTGACAACTCTGGTTATCTTGGGGGCTTTCGTAATATTGTTAGTGTGAAATGAACAGGTCGGTATTACTTTTTTTTAAATCAACAATTGTAAAACATTGTTTTTGTGGTGGCCAATCAATGTAAACTACAAGGCTTTGGCTGCAAATCAAGACAGTGCAGCAAAACCCGAATGGGTTTTTTTCCGGCTACTGTTTGATTTATCATTGTGAACTGGTGAAAGCGGTGACAGCGGCAATAAGCTAGACACCCCGCGTTATCAAACAAGCCTCTTTGGCTTCATTTCCAGAAATGGTGCCGAAGATACGACACCGGGGAGTGGGAAAGTGTGCGACGAGCTTGTACACGAACAGGTGCAATTAAATCCCGGCGCACCCCCCCCGCCGCCCGTTCTCGCAAAACCTTTCTGCGCGAGTTTTCTTACCTTCCGCACGAGAACGGAGTTCTGCTACAGTCTTCCGAACCGGCGGCATCTCTGTACAATCACTCGCTGACTCACCACATCGCAGGGCAGGATGCAAATTCGGAGGGAGGCGCCGGGCGAAGCTGGGACGAGCTACACCGCAGCCTGCAAGCACCACCCGTCACTGAGCCAGTCCCTGCTCGTTGTGTGCGGGAGAGTGAGCTCCAGCCTCCGCGCGCAGCTGCAGCTCCAGCGCCGGCTGGAACCTCCCCGGATCGTTCCACCGCGGCGCGTGGCCCCGGAACGTTCCACTCGACGCGGGTGTTTCTTGCTGGCCACTTAGCCCCGGGCGTGGGAGTTGAAACTCTTGCAAATGCTGCCAGCATCCGCGTCTGTCGCTGTATTCTGATAACCAGACGACTTACATGGGGGTTAGATCTAGGATTAGAAGCAAGCCCACTTGTAGGTGATTTTATTTTTCAAACCCTCAGTCGGGAAAATTTTGCTCCTGCGATAAAAGGAAAGGAAGCACGTGAATGTATAATTAGCTATTCAAACACAGCAGCTTCAATGAAAGATGCACCTGATGTGAACTGCAACAATTGCACTGAGGTTTTTAATTACTGAAAACAAAGATTCCCTCTGGAGCTTTTAATGAGACCCTGTAGATTATAATGCTGAACCGTGAGAGACTAAATAGAAAACAAGAATAGAAGCGAGCCATTTTGTAACAAGTCTTTCTCACCCATACCTTAGCACGTTTGCATCCCAGCACCATCTACACGCCTTGATTAGCAAAATGTATTCTCATTGATTGTGTAGCATTCTCTGTTTTCCAGAAGATGTATCCACTTAATGGAATTAATGGTTAACGCCTCTCCGGAATTGCAGATTAATTACCATGTATTCCATCAAAACTCAGGAATTTGTCTAACCTCAAAGACAAAACAGCCTGCTTTGAGCATTCATTCTCTCCATACTTGGATCATTATGGCCGCAGTGTATACTTGTAGATGTCCTGAAAAAACTAGTCATAAGTGATAGGAGTAGAATTGGGCCATTTGGCCCATCGTCTAATCCGCCATTCAATCATGGCTGAACTATCCCTCCGAACCCCATTCTCCTGCCTTCTCCCCTTAACACCTGTACTAATCAAGAATCTGTCTATCTTTGCCTTAATAATATCTACTGCCTTGCCTCCACAGCCTTCTGTGGCAAAGAATTCCACAGATTCACCACCCTCCGCCTCAAGGAATATCTCCTCATCTCCTTCCTAAAAGAACATCATTTAATTCTGAGGCTATGACCTCTAGACTCTCCCACTATGTACTATGTATATATGTGCTATGTTTACATATTCGCATATTCTGTTGTGCTACAGCAAGTAGGATTTTCATTGTCCCATCTGGGACATATGACAATAAAATACTCTTGACTTGACTAGTGGAAACATCCTCCACATCCACTCTATCCAAGCCTTTCACTATTCTGTATGTTTCAATGAGGTCCCCCCCTCATTCTTCTGAACTCCAGGGAGTACAGGCCCAGTACAGACATTAACCTACTCATTCTTGGGATCATTTTTGTAAACCTCTGGACCCTCCCAGAGCCAGCACATCCTTCCTCTGATATGGTACCCACAATTGATCACAATTACTCCAAATGTGGCCTTAACAGCGCATTATAAAGCCTCAGCATTACATCCCTGTTTTTGTATACAAGCCCTCTTGAAATAAATGCTAGCATTGAGTTTGCTTTCTCACAGGAACTTGCAAATCTACCTCGCGAGGCCATAAATCATTTTCATTTGGAAATATAATGCCCTTATTTTAAGATCTCCAGTCAAGAACCTGGAATATCACTGTGAAAATATTCTCAAATGGGAATCCAAAAACATTGTATGGGCGTATAAATATTAAAAGGGTAATGTAAGACTGTTGCATTGTTAAGGTACTAAATACGGTACCTCCTTAGTCTTAGCCAAATTTATTGTCATGTGTACAAATACAATGAGGTACAGGTACAATGAAAATGTTGCCATCAGCAATATCACACACAGTACAAAAAAATATAAGTCATACATGACAAACATGACAAAGATGCAAAAACACAATTAAAAAACAAGTCCATGATAGTGCAAGAGGTAGACCATAGTATACTACTGAGGTCGGATAAGGTTCAATGGTGCTTTTATTTGGTTTAATAGTGCTTTTATTTGTCACGTGTCATTTATTTTCTTACATACAGTCCAGTAAAGTATTGTCATACCAAAGCACATCTCCAATTAGCAAAGTGTAATGAAATAGTCCACTGAGCCTGTATGCAAGAGATGTCAGGTTTTGGCGCCATTTTCAAAATCCAGTCTAGTTCTCATGAGTGGTGTCCGATCCAGGCAAGCCCCAGACTGCTGCAGGGCCTCCAGCCATTGCCTTTCTTGGATGCAATGTCCCTCTCCTCGCCAAACCACCTTTGTGCCCCAGTTCGCCTCCTGCAGCCGACCTTGAAGACGTGGAAGGCCAGACCCTGGTTGTGCACATTAGTTCAAGAACAATGGTTGCAGGAAGTAGCTGTTCTTGAACTTGATGGTGTGGGGCTTTAGGATTTTTTGCTTCCAGCTGGATAGTAGCAGCAGGAAGATGGTAGTAGGCTTCATGGCAGGAAGCATAGAGTGGTCGTGGAAGGCTGTTTTACGGACTGGAGGCTTGTGATTAGTGGTGTGCTTCAGAGATTGGAGGACCTTCCATGGACGTTCACTGTGAACATCAGGGCCTTGGGTAGCATAGAAGGCCTTTTGCAAAGCCAGGTTTCATCAGTAAGGGAATTGAATATAGAATATGGGCCACTACATTACAGTTCTACAAGATGTTGGTGAGGCCACGTTGGGAATATTGTGTTCAGTTGTGGTCACCCTACTGTGGGAAAGATATTACGCCGAAAAGAGCGCAGTCCCTACACATTTGGGGGCAATTTCTAGAGGCCAATAAACCTACAAACCTATGCAAGTCTTTGGGATGTGGGAGGAATCTGGACAACCTGGTGGAAACCAATGGGGTCACAGGGAGAATGTGCAAACTCTAAGCAGACAGCACACAAAGTGAGGATTGAACCCAGTCTCTGATCCTGTGAGGCAGCAGCACTATCCGAAGCACTACCAGAAGCACCACCTTGTCGCCGAAGGGAAAATTCAGAGGACACAGTTTTACAATATATCCCAGAACAAAGATAGATTCCCAATTGGGGAGTGCATCAAATGGGTATGTGGGGGATGAGGTATGTTGGGGTGGGCCATACGTTGCTGGAGATAAAAGAAAACATTTAATATAATGGCAGCCTCACAGGACTGACAACATAGGATGTGATAGAAAAATAAAGATGACAGCTATGAACAGACCATTGACTCACCTTCTACCCTCAGAAAGCACCCTGCGATCAGCTCAAGAAGTGGGCATGATGGTTTTGCTGCAAGGAAGCAATGGGGTGGCTGGCAGAGGTGGTGGGTAAGACGGTTGTGGTAGTCAGGGGTCGTGGTGTTGGTGGAGGTGGCAGCAGGAGGCCCAGCAGGAGGCCCAGCAGCAGCAAGCAGATGGAGCGCAGCTTACGGCAGTTGTACAGAACACAGCAGCCGGCAGCATCTTGCTGGGCCTTGTCATCCCCTGTTTCATCTATCCAGTGTCACCAGGATATAAAACATTGCATATCTTGAAACCAAAATCCGAAAATCTTTCGGAGACTTGGAGGATGTAAGATAGTGACTCTGTGCCTACTGTTGCAGTAAAGGATTTATAAGACTCATGTATAGTATGATTTTACTGGGTATAAGGCAGATAACGTGTTTCACTGTACGTGTAAATGTGATATAAGCAAAAACTAAACTAAACAACAAATGATAAGCCACATCACTCAGTCAGCACAGTAACATTCTTTAGAATGTTTAATAACAGAACACGAAGGAAATCAACTAGGTAGTTTCAAGCAGGAAATTAGAGAGTGCCGGTGATGGAAAGCAAATTGGGGCAGTTACCTCACTTCCGCCTCTTTTCATGTCTGTATTTAAGTTGGTTATAGCTTTTATTGCTTTGCCTCTTAAATCACAAAAATAAAAGGGAAAATACAGCATGGGCGAGAAAGAAAAGGATTCTCCGGAATTCCGGAAATAAAAAGATAAAGCAGATAGAAAAGTGGTTTGCGACATAAATAGAAAGCAAAAACTGCCGAGCAACAAACTGGTTAATGCATATAAAAAGTAAAGTAAAGTATCCTTCCGGTATTAAGGGACAATATTAAAGGTGCTATATCTGTACATCAAGATAAATGAATTAACGGTATAAATAAAGCAAACAGGTATGATCTCATTGCCAATATGGAAATGTGGCTAAATATTCCATAGTGTTCAACATTTAGGAAGGACAGGCAAAAAAAAGAGTATGGTATAATTTTGTTAATAAGGAGATTACTGCAGTGGTAGGAATGATCTTTGCATGACCGATCATGGCAGAGGGGCGGCACAGTGGCAGAGGTGTTGGCTCAGTGCCAGACACCCGGGTTCGATCCTGACTAGCGGTGCTGTCTGTGTGGAATCTGTGTGGAAAAGGCACGCAATCTCCTTGTGATTGCATGCCTTTTCTCCAGGTGCTCTGATTTCCTCTCACTATCCAAGAACGTGCAGGTATGTAGGTTAATTGGCTTCTTTAAATTGCCCCCTGTGTATAGGACATAGAACTAGTGTAAGGGTGTTCGGTGGTAGGTTTGGACTCAATGGACCGAAGGGCCTGTTTTCACACTGTATCTCTAAACTAAACTCAACTAGAGCATAATATTGTAAATCAATTTGAATTGTGCTAATAAATGGCTAAGGGCAGAAAATTTTAGGAGTTATTTACAGGCCACCAAATAGTGTTTGTAATATTGGGTGTGGCATACATCAGAAAATTAGAAATCCACGTAACAGGAGTAAAGGAGTAATTATGAAAGAATTTGATCTATATGTAGACTGGATAAACCAAATGTATTGCAATAAGATAGAAGATAAATTCATTAAATATATTTGAGATGCATTTTCAGATTCATATGTTGAGGAACCAACTGGGTAAAAATTGCTTTTGGATCTAATTTCGTGCAATGAGAAAAAGTTGCTCGATAGTCTTGTTGTCAAGGGCCCTTTGTGGGAAAATGGCCATAATTTCACGTTACTTTAGATTTGATTTGAAAGTGATGTATTTCAATGTGAATTTGGGGTCTTAATCTAAACAATCATGAAGTATGAAAGGAGAGTTGACTGTGGTCGACTGGGAGAATATATTGAAAGGTATGACTAGCCTGACAAACATCGGTTTTCAAATAAATAATCTGCAAGTTGCAACAATAATGCATTCACGGTACAAAAATTCAAAAGGAAAAGTGATTTATCTGTGACTGACCAGGGAAATGAAAGATAATATTAAATTAACAGAGGCTTATTAAATTACCTGAAGCAGCAATAGGTCTGAGGATCATTTTAGAACTCAGCAGAAGAGGACAAAGACATGACAAGATAGTAATTGAGTGCAGGCTGATGAGAAGTATAAAAAACATTCTGTAAGAGGTTTTAAAGGTATGTTAAAAAGGAAACGACAAGCAAGGGCAAATGTAGGTTCCTTAAAAACATAGACAGGAACATATAAAATGGGGAAGAAGGAAATGAGAGAGAAACTAAGCAGTTACTTTGCATCTGTCTTCACAAAAAAGACATGCAAAGCCTTAAAGCGTCACTGGAGTATCAAGGGTCCAATGCGAATGAGGAACTAATAGAACAAAATATAAGTAAAAAATACTACTAGAGAAGCCGGTGTATGTGAAAGCTGATAAATCTGTTAGATCGGGTGGTAAAGAAGGCATATGGAATCGTGGCTTTATGCAGCGCGACCTGGGTGTCATGGTACACCAGTCATTGAAAGTAGGCATGCAGGTGCAGCAGGCAGTGAAGAAAGCGAATGGTATGTTAGCTTTCATAGCAAAAGGATTTGAGTATAGGAACAAGGAGGTTCTACTTCAGTTGTATAGGGTCTTGGTGAGACCACACCTGGAGTATTGCGTACAGTTCTGGTCTCCAAATCTGAGGAAGGACATTCTTGCCATAGAGGGAGTGCAGAGAAGGTTCATCAGACTGATTCCTGGGATGTCAGGACTGTCTTATGAACAAAGACTGCATAGACTCGGTTTGTACTCTCTAGAATTTAGGAGATTGAGAGGGGATCTTATAGAAACTTACAAGATTCTTAAGGGGTTGGACAGGCTAGATGCAGGAAGATTGTTCCCGATGTTGGGAGGTCCAGGACAAGGGGTCACAGCTTACGGATAAGGGGGAAATCCTTTAGGACCGAGACGAGAAGGACTTTTTTCACACAGAAAGTGGTGGGTCTCTGGAACTCTCTGCCACAGAGGGTAGTTGAGGCCAGTTCATTGGCTATATTTAAGAGGGAGTTAGATGTGGCCCTTGTGGCTAAGGGGATCAGAGGGTATGGAGAGAAGACAGGTACGGGATACTGAGTTGGATGATCAGCCATGATCATATTGAACGGCGGTGCATGCTCGAAGGGCCGAATGGCCTACTCCTGCACCTAATTTCTATGTTTCTATGTTTCTAAAACTTTGATTAGGCCACAAATGTGTGCATTATAGTTATATAATTACAAGAAGGATGTGGAGACTTAGGGGAGGATGCATAAGCAGTTTATCAGAATGTTGCCTGGATTAGAGAGTATTATCTATAAGGAGCGATTGGACAGATTTAGATTGTTTTGTTTGGAATTGTGGAGTCTCTGGGCTGACCTGATAGTGTATATAAAAATGTGAGGGGTATTGATATGGTAGATTGTCAGAGTTTTTTTTAAATCATCTGAACCATGCAAGCAAGGAAGGAACTAGTTTGGAGGATATTAGTAAAAATACAACTACTGCTGTTTGCAGTAGCCCTTTTGCTTCATCAGCTTTTAAAGAAAGGCAGAAGGGGAAGAGCAAGGGTGAAGAGGAAGCACAAGAAGAAGTCTCAATAAGTGAATTGAGATGACGTGATGGACTGTCCCAGTACACCAGATGACTGGAAGAGAGTGGCGATTTGCTTTGACAAAATATGGAACTTTAAGCACACATGTGGGGCAGTGGATGGCAAGCATGCCATATTTGTCCCTGTCCCTCTCATTTTCCTTTTCGTACAGAATGGCATTCTGCTGGAACCATTCCACAAGGTCCCCCTCCTGCTGCCTGGTGAAGGTATAGGGCATAATCTTCCTCCTGCCCTACCTCACCACCAATGGGGCATCTGCCTCTAATGCTGTGTCAGACACAGGAGAAAGGGCTGCTTTGATGCCTTCAAATGAGGCAGTGAAGGATGGGGTGGTGGTGGAGACATCTACGATCACCCTGGTCTCCTCCTCCAGGGGTCTCTCATGCAGGGCTACCTCCTCCGGCACTATCACCTCCTGTGGCATCACATCCTGCCACTCCTCCTCCTGGGTGGGCAACACCTGCATGACAGTTTTTTTTTTAGGGTTGTGCCCTCCCCCCTTTTTGGTGCGATCTCTAAAACACAAGTCTCCTCTCCAATAAACTCTCCAGCTATGAATGAACATGCCTTGGAGTGAAAGAGGTGACGTTCTGCTGTTTAAATTGCCTTTTATTTCTACTGACCTTTTTTCACCCCGGAGCTATTACCTTCGACCACCTACGACTAACATCATGATCCACTACGACCGGCTTCGACTAGACCGACTAAAAAAATATCGATTTTTCCCACGGCGACCTATTTTTAGTCGCGGTCAATTTTTGAAAAATACACAGCGACCTAGCTGAAGCCTCGATTATGCGGAGACCACTTTCGACCCTGAAGGAGAGAAGACCTCCTACGACCTCGTGGTGACTTAGCTGCGACTATGGGGCGCGGGCAAACTCGCCAGAGGTCGCGGTGGAGGTTGCCCAAGTGGGACAGGGGCTTTACAAAGCATTTTCTTTCACTCAGATTTGTAGGTGTTTGAATGCCCTATCAGGTGAAGTGGTGGAAGCGGATAGGAGCAATATTTAAGAAGCATTTACACAGACATATGAACAAGCAGAGAATGGAGGATTATAGACCATGTGCAAGGTGATATTCAATTTAAATTGGGTTCATAATGGCACAGATATTGTGGGCTGAAGGGCTTGTTCTTGTCCTGTACTGTTCTATGTTAAATACAAAGGTCCTGATGAACAGCATCTCAGCTTTGTTAGAAATAACTTTTGGGATATGGATGTACAGTTTATCACCTTCTAAGTCTCTGTAACTTGTTCCTGCGGATTGTGGTGAACAAGTGTGACTCCATGATGGAAACAAGGAAGGAGCGAGAATTCAGGGAACCACTTATTTATCTGACTAATGTCAGTGGCAGGGAAAATACCAGAATTTATAATTATGTAGTAACAGAACACCTTGAAAACAGTAATAGGATTAAACAAAGTAGGCATGGATTCATGAATGGAAAAAAATTGACTAATCTATTGGAGATTTTTGAAGATTTGACAAGTATTGATGAAAAGGAACCAGAGGATGCTGTATTTGGGATTTCTGGAAGGCTTTCGATAAGATCTCAGAAAGTAAGGTGGTTAACAAGGTTGGATCACATCAAATTGAGAGTGACATACTCTGTCTTTTGCATTATCATAGTCCACTCAGAATAGTTTATTTATTTAGTTTGTTATTATTGTCAAGTGTACTGCGAAAAACGTCTGTTTCATGCCATACAGTCAGTGAAAAGACATATTCCTGTGGTCTGAAGAAGGGCCTCGGACCCAAAACATCACCTGTCCTTCTCTCCAGAGATGTGCCGATCCCGCTGATTTACTCCAGCATTTCGTGTCTATCTTCAGTGAAAAGACTATACATGATTACAATCAAGCCGTGCACAAGATACAGATATGGTGCGAGGTAAAGTCCAGTAAAGTCCGATTAAAGATAGTCCTGAGGGTCTTCAATGAGTAGATGGTTGATCAGGCCCACTCTCTAGTTTATTGTGGGAGGATAGAATGAATGGACCAGGACTGCATTCAGAGTTTAGAAGAATGAGATGAGCAGTCATCAAAACTAACAAAATTCTTAAAGGGCTTGACAGGGTAGACCCAGGAAGTGTCCAGGAACAACTTGAGAATAAGAAATAGACTAGGACTGCGATGAGGAGGCATATCTTCATGTAAAGGGCGGTGAACTATAGAAGCAGTCACAGAAGTAGGCCTCTCATTCTGCTTGAGTGGTCTTGCCATCCATGGGCATACTGGTACAGATGAGTTTCCCAGTAGCAAAGCACACATTCATGCCTTTGAACACAAATGGACGGAGGACTCAAAAGCTATTCTGTAGAATGGTAATGATACTGTAAGTAGCCAATCATGATTAGCGGTCACTCTTCCAATAAATGTAGATGCTGTGCTCAGTAGAATTTCCACTTCTAACTTCCTAATTACCAGCAATTTAAATATTGACACATTACCAGGATAAAATTTTATTACTGACAATTTCACTTAAGAAAGCACTCTGTCAGTTCATCTCCTCTCAAGAGTCTTGTCATTACTATTCATTCTCACTTCCTAGAATGTAAAATGATGGCCTGCCATATGTGTCAATGTGGATATAATACCAGAATTTGTTGATGTTAATATTGTCTTATAGTCTTACACCATGAATCATTCTTAATGATTGAAGTGTAGGATTGCAGTTGAAAGCCAAACAGCTGGAGTCTTATTATTCCAGCTTCAGTCCTCGAGTTACAGCATGCGAATGATACCTGAGGACAAGCTCAGCTTGTTCATGAAAATGTATGAGAAAATGGGAATTACAGTAAATATCCATAAGGCATGGGTCTTCCACCAACCTGTCTGCACTGAAGACAACCGATAATAAAAGATCATGACAAAATCCTAGATCACCGGCCTGAAGAAGAGTTCAGACCCGAAACGTCACCTATTCCTTTTCTCCAGAGATGCTCCCTGACCCGCTGAGTTGCTCCATCATTTTGTGTCTATCCTAGATCAACTTACACATTTCAGAATCTATCTTTGAGTAAAGGCAGTCATCAATTATGAAATTCATCACTTGTGTCCATGAGCACAATAATCTGCAGAGAGTTGTGAATACAGCCTAGTCCATCACGCAAACCAACTGCCCCAACACCCTATTGACTCCATATACACTTCATGCTGCTTCGGGAAAGCAGCCAACATTATAAAGGACCACTCACATCCTGGTCATTCTTCTTCCCTCTTCACGTAGAAGATACAAAAATTTGAAAGCACATACCACCAAATTCAAGCTTCCCTGCTGAACAGACCTCTCTTATATTAAAGATGTTTTCCCAATTTTCCAATCTACCTCATTGCAACACTAGCCACTTTGTTTTTAGGGTATAATTGACCTGGACATAATGGTGCACATGACAATAATGACCAATATATTTTATTGGGATGAATCACAACATGGTTGGGGAACAGCTTCATCCAAAACCGCAAGAAATTGAAGAGAATTGTGGATGCAGCCCAGTCCAACACAAACCAACCTCCCTTCCATTGACTCCATTTACACCTCACACTGCCTCGGCAAAGCCACCTGCTTAATCAAGGACGAGTCGCAAATGGCCACTCCCTCTTCTCCCCTCTCCCATCAGGCAAGAGTTATAGAAGTGTGAAAACGCAAGGACAGGGACAGTTTCTTCCCAGCTGTTATCAGGTAACTGAACCATCCTACCAACAACTAGAGAGTGGTCCTAAGCTACTATCTACCTCATTGGAGATCCTCAGCCTATCTTTTATCGAACTTTACTGGACTTTATTTTGCTCTAAATGTTATTCACATTGTTCCTTTTATCATGCATCTGTATATCGTGGAGGGCTCGATTGTAATCATGTATTGTCTTTCTGCTGACTGGTTAGCATGCAACAAATGCTTTTCACTGTTCCTTGCTACATGAAACAATAAACTAAACTAAACTATTACCAGAACCAGTGTGCAAGCATAGTCTTTAGTAATCTGAGGAAAATAATGCTGAAAGATCAAGACCTCAAATCTGTCACTAGGATCCCAATCTAAAGGGAAACACTGATCCCAGCCCTCCTAAATACTTTGGAGACATGGTCTATCCACAGCAGGCACTTCAAAACACTGGAGTACCTCGGGTATTACATTTGCAAAATCTCTGAATTCTTATGACGGATTAAGTGAATCAACGTTGATAAAGTTTAAATTATTGTCAACTCCAAAAGACGAGCCACACTACCCACATTTCTAATGCCAAACTCATGGAACAGGTTTTCCATTCCCAGCTCTGTAACACAAGAGATTTCCAGAATATTGGACATATTACTTCAAGGTTTTTTTCAAAGCCTCCTTGAAAGATAAGCATTCTCATTAACTCATAGATATCATAGCGCAATGACGACTTGTAAAGTAGAAGAGGCACCTGGGAAGAAACTAAGCACTGCAAGTCTTTTAATAAGAGTGTGCACATACAAACCACAAACAATGTAAAGAATGTAAACCACATCCAAGCAACCCACCTACCCTGTAGGCCCTTCCTCCCTGACTAATGGCAGAGTCTGTGCTTCCTGCATGAGTCTCATCAGTAGAGCCAGGATGTTAAGGCACTAAAAGAACTCTGAAATAGGCAGGCAAAAAGGCATAATAAAATGACAAAAAAGGCACGAAAAAGGCATTTATTGACAAAAGAAGGCATAAAGCCACTCGATCTTGAAAAAGGCATGATCCTGGTGATATCATCAAAAAAGGCATGAAAAGGCACATGGCATTTATGGCAAAATCCTGGCTCTACTCATCAGTGACCTGAGAACCCACAGAACTGGAGTGGGACCGTTATTTTTTACCGTGAGAGTGTGCCGAAGAAAGATCTTATCCGTCTGTGCCTCATGCTTCTATTTACCAATGGCTGTTGTCATGTTCGTTTTCCCCATTCACAAACGCAAGCAGCATCATTAATTTGTACAGATTTCAACCCCCCCACCTGAGGTATTATGTTACTCAGTAGACTCGTTCACAAATATTTCAGACGCGTCCACTTCTTTACTGTTCAACAATGCATCGACCAGATGTATTTGCTTGCCTAACATTTATTATCATGCTTTTAACGTGAACTAATCTTTTCTCACATAACTCTTATTGTCAAAGAATCTATGTTGTGCAGCACAGAACAGGCCCTTTGGCTCCCGATGTCGATGCTAACCTTTTTACCCATCAACTTAAATCCCGCTTGTTCACATGAGGTCTGTAATTTTCTATACAGTATGTTGCCTATCAAATGCCTTTCTAAATGTATCTTAAACATAGTGCTTGTATTTTATTCCACTGGTCTGGCAGTGAATTTCGGATATGAACTACTCCACACATGAAATACTTGCCCCTTTAAAACTCATCCATCTTATCTGAAACCTGAGCCCTTTCATCTTTAATATCCCTGGGGAAAAATGATTCTGACTATCTATCTATGTCTTTTAAAATGTTACATGTTTCCATCAGGTCACCCCTCAGCCTCTGCACTCCATGAAAAAGAACATCAGCCTATCCATATTCAAGAAGGAACTGCAGATGCTGGAAAATCAAAGGTAGACAAAATTGCTGGAGAAACTCAGCAGGTGCGGCAGCATCTATGGAGCGAAGGAAATAGGCAACGTTTCGGGCCATGGGCCTATTTCCTTAGCTCCATAGATGCTGCCGCACCTGCTGAGTATCTCCAGCACTTTTGCTACCATCAGCCTATCCATTCTCGCTCTCTTCAACTAAAACTCTCCAGTCCCAGCAATATCTTTGTGAATCTCCTCTACACTCTCTCTAGTGCCATCGCATCATTCATAACGTGTGGAGACCAGAAATGCACAATGTGGGCTAACCCAGTATTTTGTAAAGTTGCAACATATTGTCCCAATTTTTAAATATTCTACACCCTAACCTATCAAAGCATGCATGCCTTCTTTGCTAGCCTATCTCTTTGTGTTGCCTCTTTCAGAAAACAATGGATTAAAAACCCAAAGTTCATCTTTTCATCAATATTCCTGAATGCTCTACCATTTACTGTATGTCCTACTTAACTTCTCAAAATGTATCACCTCACTCTTAATTGGGTTTTAATTCCAGCCACCAGTGTTGCACTCAACTTTCCATCTGATCCATATCCTGCTGTCATTTCAGACAATTTTCCTGACTGTCCACAACATTACCAACTTTATTGTAATCCAGAAAGTTACCAATCATATCTTCTGCATTCACATCCATGTTGTTAATATATCACAAGGGTGCCAGCGCTGATCCCTGTGGTGCACTGCAGGTCACTGATTTTCAATCAGAAGAGCATCCTTCCACCACTACCCGCTGTCTCTGATCACCAAAGCAATTTGGATCCAATTTTAGATAAAATTGGCCAGCTCACCTTGGATCTCATGTGCCTTCAAATTTTATATTGAAGTCACATGAAGAGCCCGCCAGCCCGCATGCACGCCAATATGTCGACGCATGGCGCGAGAATAGGAACAGTTTCAACTGCTCCGGCAGGTAAGGGTTTTTTTTGTTGCAGGAAGTGGCCGCTGCTCTGAAAATAGGGGCAGTGAGCCCGGAGAAGCTGGCACAGCTTGCGCAGCTGCCGCCATGGAGGCTCCGTAAGGAGCTGGCGGTTTACATTTTTTGGTTGACGGCTCGGCCGATGCAGCGACTGCCATGGAGGCTCCGTAAAGGAGCTGGCGGTTGGAATTTAATCGGTTGATGGCTCTGAAATAAAAAACTTTTTAAAAATAAATTAAATAATAAATAAACAAATAAATTAATAAAAAATAAAATAAAAAATTAATATAAAATAATAAATAAAAAAGGAAGCAGGCAGCTTCAATCATTAGGCTGACGGCTCAGCCGGTGTAGCTATCGCCATTAAGGCTCCAAGAGGGAGCAGGAGGCAGGATTCAATAGGCTGACAGCACGGCTGGCGGCTACCGCCATTGAGGGTCCGAGAGGGAGCAGGTTTTGGGGGCTCCAAGGGAGCAGGCGACTGGTTGAGGCTCAAAAAGGGAGCCAGACAAGTGACTGAAGGAAGCAACACCTGGCTCAGGATTGCGTTATATTCCTCCCCTCTAGACTCCGTTGAGGCTCCAGAGGGAGCAAGCCCAGATTCGGAGTCATTAGAAGGCACGATCTAACCAGTGTGTATATAATAGAATTGTGCTCCTGGCTCAGGAGACACTTACAGGATGCTCCTGTCAGATGCCTGTGGAAGCAACACCTGGCTCAGGGTTGTGTTATATATCTCCTGCTCAGAAGGGGGGAGTACTGGAGAATATTACATAAGTAACTCCGACTATGGGGATGGCGTCAAGGAATTCGAATCCCCTGAACTTATGGGGGATCTGCTGCAGTTAATCATACGAAGGAGTTCCGGCTCTTGTCACATAATTTGCCATCCCTTCAGCAATAGGAGATCTACAGGAGGAGATCTGGCTAAGAGTATCAGTGATTTAACTCCTCATCAGCTAAGGAGGTATGTGTTGGATATGGCTGGGAAATATACCAGTCCAAATGGACTGCCAGACTTTGGATGTTCCAAAAGTCAATCTCACCATTTGGGATATCTCAGTGCTGATACGTGGGCAAGAATTAAATTTCAGCGCATTCAAAGACTATTAACTGATGTCATTTCAGCCTTTGCAAGGGCAGTAGATCGGTTCAGAGCTCATAGAAACATAGAAACATAGAAATTAGGTGCAGGAGTAGGCCATTCGGCCCTTCGAGCCTGCACCGCCATTCAATATGATCATGGCTGATCATCCAACTCAGTATCCCGTACCTGCCTTCTCTCCAAACCCTCTGATCCCCTTAGCCACAAGGGCCACATCTAACTCCCTCTTAAATATAGCCAATGAACTGGCCTCAACTACCCTCTGTGGCAGAGAGTTCCAGAGGCCCACCACTCTCTGTGTGAAAAAATTCCATCTCATCTCGGTCCTAAAGGATTTCCCCCTTATCCTTAAGCTGTGACCCCTTGTCCTGGACCTCCCCAACATCGGGAACAATCTTCCTGCATCTAGCCTGTCCAACCCCTTAAGAATCTTGTAAGTTTCTATAAGATCCCCTCTCAATCTCCTAAATTCTAGAGAGTATAAACCGAGTCTATGCAGTCTTTGTTCATAAGACAGTCCTGACATCCCAGGAATCAGTCTGGTGAACCTTCGCTGCACTCCCTCTATGGCAATAATGTCCTTCCTCAGATTTGGAGACCAGAACTGTACGCAATACTCCAGGTGTGGCCTCACCAAGACCCTATACAACTGAAGTAGAACCTCCCTGCTCCTATACTCAAATCCTTTTGCTATGAAAGCTAACATACCATTGGCTTTCTTCACTGCCTGCTGTACCTGCATGCCTACTTTCAATGACTGGTATACCATGACACCCAGGTCGCGCTGCATCTCCCCTTTTCCTAATCGGCCACCATTTAGATAGTAGTCGGTTTTCCTGTTTTTGCCACCAAAGTGGATAACCTCACATTTATCCACATTATACTGCATCTGCCAAACATTTGCCCACTCACCCAGCCTATCCAAGGCACCTTGCATTCTCCTAGCATCCTCCTCACAGCTAACACTGCCCCCCAGCTTAGTGTCATCCGCAAACTTGGAGATGTTGCCTTCAATTCCCTCATCCAGATCATTTATGTATATTGTAAATAGCTGGGGTCCCAGCACTGAGCCTTGCGGTACCCCACTAGTCACTGCCTGCCATTGTGAAAATGACCCGTTTACTCCTACTCTTTGCTTCCTGTTTGCCAGCCAGTTCTCTATCCACATCAATACTGAACCCCCAATGCCATATGCTTTAAGTTTATATACTAATCGCTTATGTGGGACCATGTCGAAAGCCTTCTGGAAGTCCAGATACACCACATCCACTGGTTCTCCCCCATCCACGCTACTAGTTACATCCTTCAAAAATTCCACAAGATTCGTCAGACATGATTTACCTTTCGTAAATCCATGCTGACTTTGTCCAATGATTTCACCACTTTCCAAATGTGCTGCTATCCCATCTTTAATAACTGACTCTAGCAGTTTCCCCACTACCGATGTTAGACTAACTGGTCTGTAATTCCCAGTTTTCTCTCTCCCCCCCTTCTTAAAAAGACGGGTTACGTTTGCTACCCGCCAATCCTCAGGAACTACTCCAGAATCTAAAGAGTTTTGAAAGATTATCACTAATGCATCCACTATTTCCGGAGCTACTTCCTTAAGTACTCTGGGATGCAGCCTATCTGGCCCTGGGGATTTATCGGCCTTTAATCCATTCAATTTACCCAACACCACTTCCCGACTAACCTGGATTTCACTCAAGTACTCCTTTGACCTGCGGTCCCCTGCTATTTCCAGCAGATTATTTGTCTTCCTGAAGACGGAACCAAAGTAGTTATTCAATTGGTCCGCCATATCCTTGTTCCCCATGATCAACTCACCTGTTTCTGACTGCAAGGGACCTACATTTGTTTTAACTAATATTTTTCTCTTCACATATCTATAAAAACTTTTGCAGTCAGTTTTTATGTTCCCTGCCAGTTTTCTTTCATAATCTATTTTTCCTTTCCTAATCAAGCCCTTTGTCCTTCTCTGCTGGTCTCTGAAAGCTCAATAGTGCATAAGATGCTTTAGCACTTCTATGTAATACACAGTTGGAGCTAAATTGCCTTTGCAAAATGCTACAAGGCCTGAGGTAATTCCCAAAAAGTTGCTCGTTTATGCAGGACCAGTAACATGCAGCCTGCAAAGCATCGCTTCGGAGAGGAGAGATGTTAGCAAGGTTATGACTTGCAGGGAGAACTTTAGTCGGCTGCACGGGTGGTAGAACCATCCTATGTGGGTAGGACTCCAGTATCTTGGCATATCACCTCTATATATAAACTAACGCTGGAAGCGCTGCTCTGAGGCTGGTTGGAATACCAGGCCTACTCAATTCAGACCTAGCCAGAGGCCTTTGTTAGGCCCAGGGCCATTGCACTCACCTTGGTGAAGAGAATGTGTTGTGCTCTCTGGCGACTGAGATAGGTCATTCCAGGCAGAGGACTGCGGCAGCAGTTCCTGGTTCAGGGTTGCATTATGATATTTCCACTCTGAGGGTGACTCTGACTGTGACGAGTTGACAGGGATAAAAGCCAGAGGGCTTTTATCCGCAGGTTCAGCACTCACCATGGTTGCTGTGCTTTCTTCATACTCAGTACTGTCCCCAGCGGGTCATGATGTATGTGCAAAGGGACAGAGCAAGTCTACGTTCAGCTGACTGTTAGTCTTCTGTCTGAGGCCAAGAATCTTCTTGGTGGATGTTACAGCAAGTGCTTTCTCAGAAACTGCCTTGATCTGATCTTCAGTCATCGTTTATCTTCTCATGGACAGCAAAGCAACATTGAGCTGGAGATGGTTTGAGTATGTGAATGTTATTACATTAGTCACATGAGAGCTGCTGTCGATATTTAAGTCAGGGTTCGACAAACAGGTGGCGACTACGTGCCCTCCACTCCCAACCATGAATCCCATAAAGATCATTCGGTAAGTCAATGGTTATTAATCTTTCTATAGTTTAAGTTCGTGTAAATGGTCTGTGGTATCATACAGTTGCTCTGAAGATTGACGCGCGTGCGGGCTGGCGGGCTCTTCACGTAGTCCCTCACTTCAACTTCTCATAAAATAAAGATCAAACTTCAAACGGTAAGTTCTCGTTTAATCTTTCTATTAATAATATAATAATAGCAGCATGTGAGGCTGGGAAAGCACATCTCGGACCAGCAAACGTCAGCATTGGAGCACCGCAAGGCTGCGTACTCGCTCCTCTCCTCTACTCTCTCTACACCAACAACTGCACCTCCACAGCCACCTCTGTCAAGCTTCTGGAGTATGCGGCCAACACAACCCTGATTGGACTGATCCAGGATGGGGAGGAATCTGCCTACAGGAAGTGTTACAGCTGGTGTCCTGGTGCCGTCGCCAACAACCTAGTGCGCAATGCTCTTAAGACAGTGGAATTGATTGTAGACTAGGAGAGTTCCCCCTACCCTCACCCCACTCACCATCAACAACACCACAGTCATATCTGTGGAGTCTTTTAAGTTCCTGGGAACCATCATCTCCAAGGACCTTATGTGGGGGGGCTACCATCTACTCCACAGTCAAAAAGGCACAACAGAGGATGTACTTCCTAAGGCAGCTGAGAAAGCACAATCTGTCACAGGCAATGATGGTCCAATTCTACACGGCCATCATAGAGTCTGTTCTCACCTTCTCCATCATGGTGTGGTTTGGCTCACCCACCAAGCACAACACCTGGAGGCTGCAGCGAATCATCTGATCAGCTGAGGAGGTTATTGGTTGCAACCTTCCCTCCATTGATGAACTGTACACTGCAAGGGCCAGGAAGCGAGCGGGCAAAATCATTTCTGACCCCTCTCACCCTGGCCACAAACTCTTTGAATCACTTCCCTCGGGAAGGCAACTCCAGACTGACAAAAGCTGCCACAGCCAGATATAAAAACAGTAGTTGCTCTACTCAACAGCCAAAAATCTGTAGCCTCATTTTGATCTGATATTTGTTGGTTCACATGCTTCATCAATGGTGTTTTATCATTAATGCTTTATTATTATTAATGTGTAGTGTTTTCTGAGTCAATCGTAACTGTCACTGTATATCATGTTGTTACTTGTGGGCAGAGCACCAAGGCAAATTCCTTGTATGTGAATACTTGGCCAATAAACTTAGTTATTTTATTGTCATTGTACAAGAACAACGAGATTAAGATTGCAACCTCCGTATAGATGCTATAAATTAAATAAATAAAGTAAAAGTACAAATAGGTCCATGTACACTGAGGTTACAAATTACACCAGCTGTCACTGTGTTGAGATAAGTCAGTTGTGCCAGTTGATTATGGGGGCAAAGACAGATTGCGGAGATAGTGAGATAGGATTACTCCTGCACAGCCATTTGAATGCCCCAGATCGGCCCCTGCCTTTTCTAAATGTAGATACGTCCCATCCCATAGGATTTTCTACAATAATTAATCCACCACTGTTTTAAGGCTTGTCATCAGAGAGTTACCTGGGTTGTCTCTGCTGCCCTTCTTAAATAAAGCAACAAGATTACCTATCCTGTCTGTCTTTGCGAAATGAGTGGCTCCCGTGAAGAACCCAGGACTGGCATCCAACCTGCAGTAAGATTCACGGCTCATCAACGTGCTCATCAAAGACTAAAGAAGTCTTCAAGAAGAAATTCCATTGCCAGGATGGATCTGCTTATTGAATGATGTCATTTCATCATTCAGTAATGGCTGAAGCAATAAATCAAGTGGAACTGTAAATTAATTGCTGAATCTGCCAAAATAAAAAGGGGGGGAAAAAATGAAAAATAAGTGTTTGGGCATTGAGTAAAATCCAGTTCATCATTTTGGGGTGGATGAATCGGATCCCTTTCAAGCGGGGAATCTGCACAAAAACATTAGAAGACTTGACACACATTGTTCTCTAAACATGCAAGGCTGAGTTCCTCAATTCTGCATCTTGATCCCTTTCTCCAATCTAAGAAGAAAACTGTGTGCCTTTTGCGCTTGCCCTTTCTTCTGTTCGCTGGCGATGAGTAACACTGTGCAAGCCCTTCTACCTCAATGTTTAAAGCAGCTGGTGTAAATGTCTGTATTTTACAGTAGCAGATTGTCATGCTGAGTGTGTGCATGAGAGAGTAAGTAGGAAAAGACAAAGTTTGGAAGATTTCCAGATACTCTGTTGGATCTGGAATCCAATCTCATCATCTCCAATAGTGTGTGTCCTCTCTCTGCTAATGACGTTAATGGGAGTTTCCTCCATTATTGGCAGTAATTTTAGTCAGCAGCTTTCCCTTCGTTAGTACATCAGCTTCACTTACAAGATGGGTGTGTGTTATTTGAAAGTTTCTGAAGATTTGTGAGAGGGAGAGAGTAGTTCTGAGGGCTGTATATATCAAGTGCTCTATATGCCGTTGCAGATAGGAGTCTTGCACGCATACCAACCTACTGTAAAATGCTGGAATAACTCAGCAGGATGGGTAGCATCTCTGGAGAGGAATGGGTGACATTTCGGGTGGAGACCTTTCTTCAGACTTTCAGGCTGAAGAAGGGTCTCGACCCGAAACGTCACCCATTCCTTCTCTCCAGAGATGCTACCCGTCCGGCTGAGTTATTCCAGCATTTTGTGTCTATCTTTGGTTTAAACCAGTATCTACAGTTCCTTCTTACACAGGTGGAGTAAAGAGGCATATACAGATTGCAGAATATAGTACTCAGCATTGTAGCACACCAGTTTCATAAACAAAGTCTAATGTCCAAAATGGGATAGTGATTAATTGGACAGTACCCCAGCTTCTGGACGGACCGTTCGAAAGCCTGATAACAGAGGGGATGTATCTGTTCTTGAGTCTGGTAGTGTACACTTTCATGCTTCTGTACCTTCTGTCAGCTTGGATAAGTGAGAAGAATGAATGACCGTGGTGGGACAAGTCCTGGAATATGTTGGCTGCTTTTCCGAGGTAGCGAGAAGTGTAGATTAAGTTAATGGTGGGAAGACTAGTCTGGACTACAGTAGAGACTTCAGACTTTAGTGACTTCAGCCTTTAGAGACTTAGCCCTTCGGCCCACTGAGCCTGTGCTGATCAGCAATCCTCATACACTAACATTATCCAGCACAGTAGGGCCAATTTTCCAATTTTACTGAAGCCAATTAACCTGCAAACCTGTATGTCTGGATTGTGGAAGGAAACCGGAGCATCCAGAGAAAACCCAAGCGATCACAGGGAGAATGTACAAACTCCGAACAGATGGCACTTGTAGTCGGGATTGAACCCAGGTCTCTGGCGCTGTAAGGCTGCAACTCTACTGCTGCGCCACTGTGCCACCCTTGCACTACTCTGCCTAGATCTACAACTGTACAATCTACAAGGCCCCATAAGTGTCACATTACATCTGGAATGCTCGTACACACCTGGCTACACAAAGCTTATGGGAGAGGGGAAAGCAGGTGAGCAAGATGTGAGACGAAGACATATCTCACCAATCATGGTAAGTTTGGTAAATTGATTTCATGTCTTTAGCCTGATCCTTGAAGAAATGCAATTGGCGCTATCCTACCCGCCTAACTCGTTTCACTGCATATGTAATGGGTATATGTAATGTGGCACACACAGTTCATCAGAGAGAAAAAAAATGTTTCTCTTTCCAGTACCATTTATGCTCAATGAGCATCCCTGTGGCTTTGTTCAATAACTGGGAATGAATCATGCTGGCTCTGTAATATGTTCTGCACAGACCAGTTTTGGAAACACACATTTCCTTTAGCTGTACAGTCTGCCTTTAAGCGACGGCCGTTTTGCTGGATCCTTACTTCTCTCTGATGCTGCTCCATCTCAGGACTGTCAATAGCTCCGGCAGCTCACCTATTATATTATAGAGAAACCTGGCCAAGATACTGATTGGAAATCCTGCTGTTATCAAGTGGGCGAGAGGAGCAGATGTCCAGTGACTGCTTGTCCAACAGGGCTCCACATGAACAATGGCCCCAATAACCCCAATGAACAGAGTATATGGAATATACAGCAAAGTATAATTGGTTATAATTCAGTGAATGGCATTGATTATTCTCTTTAATTATACAAACGAGTTCTGAAAAATTGCTAATTCATTTTATGCATGGCTTGGGTTTTCTGTGCATATCAGATATATTAAGTCTCTCATTTAATCAATATACTAATCAATTCAGTCCAAGTAAAAACAGCAGAAAACATTTAACAGAAACCTAGCTATGTAATTAAACTCTTAATTATGCGCCTAACATGTGACCAGCTGATTCCAAGGGTTTGATTTTAATTCTACAAAACAGTCAAACTGAAGTTCGTGTGTTTCATATTGTCGATGTGTTCCTGTATGTAATCATTTTAATTTTATATTGATCAGAATGTTTTCTTTTGTCTCCCAGCTCAGCTGATGATAGCATGTTAATCGAAATATACCACAATGCCAAATGTACTCAATAATTCTGTCCACTCTGATAGAATGAGCTCCAACGATATTGTGCCACAAAGTGTTGCCATTGTCTTGTAGACCAACACACTTATCTATCCTGATGCAGGGTGTTGACCCAAAACTTCAACAATTCCTATCCCTCCACAGATGGTGCAAGACCTGTTGAGTTCCAGCAGCAGTGTGTTTTTTGTTTGCTCCAGATTTCAACCTGCATCTCTTGTGTTTCTGTTTATCTCGCTTGTCCCTTATATTGGACTGGATGGCACTTTGAGGGAGGCCACAGAGTGTTCCAACAAAATATAAATCTCTCATTATAACCTGGAAATCCCACTGATTTCTGACTTTAAGTAGGTGTTTGCTGGCACTGTACTGTTTGTTATGCCTTGAAAACTATTTCACATGTGTGGCCATCTATTCATGTGGAGGATGAGAGGCTGGGATACAGCCAGAACAATGGCAACACAATGGAGCAAGATGGAACAGCAGTGGACACTGTACCGATGTGGGTGGGGTTCCTACAAAACCCTTTCCCTGCTCTAATTACATTAAGGATTAACGTCACTTTTTTGATGATGGGGAAGATCATAGTCCATGTATAGATCATTTAGCTATTTGTGGGAGCATGAAGGTAAAGGGGTGTCTGACCCTGGGCAGAGCCTGAGGGTGGGGAACTAGAATGGAGTTGGGGGATAGATGTGCATGGAGCCTGATTGCAAGGAACAGCGAAGCCTGCTTCCATTCCATTTGACTTACAAGCCATACTGGAAGGTCACAAGGACTTCTCCCACCCCTCACATTGTTCTTGCCCTATATTTATAAGCACCATATTTCCCAAGCTGTTGGAAGCCTCTGACCATGGTTTCTCTGCATCTTTAATTCTTCCCGGCTCTGATGAAAGATTATTGATCCAAAGCATTATCTTTCAATTTCCATTAAAAAAAATTCACATTTTCTCCTTTTATTTCAGCAATTTGTGATTGTATGGTGACCAGTGTTAAAACTGGAAAGGAAGTTAAAAATGAAGTACCCATCCATATTATAATAATTATGGCACCCATCCATATTATAATAATTGTGTTGCACATTAGCCTTTATCCTTTGTCCTACCACCATTGTAGTGGGAAATTACCAACTGGAGTAATACATGCTATCTAATGCTAGGTATTCCCTGTACTTTCTCATTCCAAAGCATGGAAAACTTTCTGACTCTAGTTTCTAAACAGGCATTCAAGGTTGTCATGTTTTATATTTGTCGTTATTCTAATTTTCCTGGTTTAGCCTGGTACCATGTCTTCTTACTCCACGTGTATGCTATTTGCATGAAAGTACAGGGAAATTCTGTTCATTAAGAGGGATTTGTTATAAAATTCAGCTTGGTTACAGATACAGAAAGTGCCAGGGACTAAAGAAATATAATCATTAGGAGTAACATTTAAAATGTACAATATGAGAATGGATGATATATGAAATTGCAGCTGTTGCAGTTAGTGTAGAACATCTGAATTATGATGTTCTTTCCTGATGAGCCATTAATAACTGGATAACAAAAATGGAACAATGCCATTATTGCCAACAAAATCCCCCCACTGGTCTTCAATCATAAACACTTACTCATTATCCAGCCGAGACACCACACATGACCTATGCTTTATTTCTGCTCCTGGATACAACCGTAGGTTAAGATTTTTGAGTCGCTTGTATATCCCTAATAAATTCCTTGAGGTTTATAAGTAAGTAAGTTTAAGTAAGTAAGTAAGTAAGTTTATTGGCCAAGTATTCACATACAAGGAATTTGCCTTGGTGCTCCGCTCACAAGTAGCAACATCACATACAGTGACAGTTATGAATGACTCAGAAAACACTAAACATTAATAATAATAAAACATTAATGATAAAACACCATTGATCAAGCATGTGAACCAACAAAATACCAGATTAGAGGGAGGCTACAGATTTTGGCTGTTGAGTAGAGCAACTACTCGTGGATAAAAACTGTTTTTTTGTCTGGTTGTGGCAGCTTTGACAATCCGGAGTCGCCTTCCAGAGGGAAGTGATTCAAAGAGTTTGTGGCCAGGGTGAGAGGGGTCAGAGATGATCTTGCCCGCTCGCTTCCTGGCCCTTGCAATGTACAGTAATAGCAAAGTTAATAAGAAGAAAACATAACCTAATCAAATAAAAGCTACATTTTGAACATGTGTATACCTGAAAAAGATGTAGTACTGTTGATTCATCAATATACTATTAGTTTAGTTCAGTTTAGAAATACAGTGTGGAAACAGGCTCTTCGGTCCTCCATGTCCAGCCCGACCATCGATCATTCATGCACTGAATCCATGATATCCCACTTTTCTTAGTCTACAGAAGGCAATTAATCTGCAAACCTGCATGTCTTTGGAATGTGGGAGGAATCCAGTGGTTCCAGAGAAAACCCCTACAGTCATACACCCCTACAGTGGTGGCAGATTAGGTAAGGGGGAGATGCAACGAGACCTGGGTGTCATGGTACACCAGTCATTGAAAGTAGGCATGCAGGTGCAGCAGGCAGTGAAGAAAGCAAATGGTATGTTAGCATTCATAGCGAAAGGATTTGAGTATAGGAGCAGGGAGGTTCTACTGCAGTTGTACAGGGTTTTGGTGAGGCCACACCTGGAGTACTGCGTACAGTTTTGGTCTCCAAATCTGAGGAAAGACATCCTTGCCATAGAGGGGGTACAGAGAAGATTCACCAGACTGATTCCTGGGATGTCAGGACTTTCATATGAGGAAAGATTGGATAGACTCGGTTTGTAGTCGATGGAATTTAGAAGATTGAGGGGGGATCTTATAGAAACCTACAAAATTCTTAAGGGGTTGGACAAGCTAGATGCTGGAAGATTGTTCCCGATGTTGGGGGAGTCCAGAACAAGGGGTCACAGTCTAAGGATAAGGGGGAATTCCTTTAGGACCGAAATGAGGAAAACATTCTTTACACAGAGAGTGGTGAGTCTCTGGAATTCTCTGCCACAGAAGGTAGTTGAGGCCAGTTCATTGGCTATATTTAAGAGGGCGTTAGATGTGGCACTTGTGGCTAAAGGGATCAGGGGGTATGGAGAGAAGGCAGGTACGGGATACTGAGTTGGATGATCAGCCATGATCACATTGAATGGCGGTGCAGGCTCGAAGGGCCGAATGGCCTACTCCTGCACCTATTTTCTATGTTTCTATGTTTCTATGTTTCTATAGGGGGACATACAAACTCCGCACAGATGGCACCTATAGTCAGGATCAAATCCAAGTTTCTGGTGCAGTGAGGCAGCAACATTACTGCTGCACCAGTGTACCACTATTGAAACCTGTATTGTTGCCATTTATCAGAAAGCCTGCTTGGATTCTGTATTGTTACTTCCTTTTGATATTACCTGTTAGCATGAATAGTTTTCCATCACCAGAGTGCCAAGTGTTGAGCTGAAACTGATGTGCTGTTTGTAATCTGTTGTTGTCCAGCTAATTCATCTACAATATTAATGTCATTGACTATTCGAAGTGATGCATGGTGACAGATAGATTAGTCTGAAATTAAATATTGTGCGCAAGTGATATCCTCCTGATCTCAACAATAAATTTGTTCCATACCTCTGCTCCCTGAAACTCTACCATATATATATTTATATATACTCCCCATATTAAGGGCAAACAATTGACTCTGTAATATCGTACAACCTCTCTGATAGATCTTGATCAAGAAAAAGACCAACTCCTTCAATACATTCTTCACAAAGCACATTGTGCTCTACTAATCTTTGACAAGAAAAATTGGATTCAGAAATCAGAGGTGCAAAGGGAATTGGGAATGCTGTTGCAGGATTCCCAAAAGGTTAATTTGCAGGTTGCATTAATAGTAAGGAAGGCAGATGTAATGTTAGCATTCGTTTTGAGAGGATTGGAATATAAAAGTAAGGATGCAATGCTGAGGCTTTATGGGACACTGATCAGATCACATTTGGAGTATTGTGAGCAGTTTTGGGCCCCATATCTGAGGAGGGGTGTGCTAGCGTTAGAGAGGGTCCAGAGGAGCTTTATGAGAATGTTCATGGGGATGATTGGGTTAATGCATGATAAGCATTTGATGGCTCTGTGCCTGTACCTGCTGAAGTTTAAACTGAGTTTAAAAGGAAGATTAAAACTTACCAAATAGTGAATGGCCTGGATAGAGTGGATGTGGAGAGGATGTTTCCACTAGTGGGAGATTACATAGAAACATAGAAACATAGAAAATAGGTGCAGGAGTAGGCCATTTGGCCATTCGAGCCTGCACCATCATTCAATGTGATCATGGCTGATCATCCAACTCAGTATCCCGTACCTGCCTTCTCTCCATACCCCATGATCCCTTTATCCACAAGTGCCACATCTAACACCCTCTTAAGTATAGCCAATGAACTGGCCTCAACTACCTTCTGTGGCAGAGAATTCCAGAGACTCACCACTCTCTGTATAAAGAATATTTTCCTCAACTCGGTCCTAAAGGAATTCCCCATTATAGTCTCACTGTGACCCCTTGTTCTGGACTCCCCCAACATCGGGAACAATCTTCCTGCATCTAGCTTGTCCAACCCCTTAAGAATTTTGTAAGTTTCTATAAGATCCCCCCTCAATCTTCTAAATTCCAGCGAGTACAAACCGAGTCTATCCAGTCTTTCCTCATATGAAAGTCCTGACATCCCAGGAATCAGTCTGGTGAATCTTCTCTGTACCCCCTCTATGGCAAGAATGTCTTTCCTCAGATTTGGAGACCAAATCTGGATTTTAGGACCAGAGGGCATAGCCTCAGAATGAAAGTAGACAAGGAAGTTCTTTAGCCAGAGGATGGTGACTCTGTGGAGTTCATTGACATGGACGGCTGTGGAGCCAAGTCTTTAATTATTTTAAAAGCGGAGATTGACAGATGCTTGATTAATAAGGGTGCCAAAGATCATGGGGGAAAGGCAGGAGAATGGAGAAGAGAGGGAAAAATAAATTGAATGGCAGAGTAGACTCGATTAGGTGAATTCTGTTCCTGTGTCTCATGAACACATAAAGTGACCTCCTCCCCCCATTTATACCTGCAAGCTCCAAACTGTTCATTTTCTTGGGGAAAATAAATGGCCGGCATGGACTGGAAGGGCCGAGAAGGCCTGTTTCCGTGCTGTAATTGTTATATGGTTAGATGGGGCTTGGCCTGCTTTGAGTATTTCCTGCATTTTATGTTCTTATTTAAAATTTGCAGCATTTGCAGTTTTTCTTTGATTTTCTCAACTGTTAACCTTTCTCATAAACTCTTCATTCCTCACCATAAAACTCAGTTGTTAATTTGCTGAATCACTATTTCATTCTCTACACATATAGATGACAAACTAAATGTATAACCCTTCATTCCTTCATCTAAAAATAGATAGTGCAATGCTGTCTGGGACGCACTTGCCAATGGAAAAATTATTTTTGTTGCCGTTTTGTATTTTCTATTTACCAAGCAACTAGCAAGATGATTGTAAGTTTGATTTCCAGTTTATTTCTGTTTGCAATATCTTGTGTGAATCCTGAATCTACAGATGAAATCCACGAAAATCCCTCTCCTGTCACTTTGGTGCCTGCAAATATTTTCAGCAGTTTAATTAAATAGGGCCTGCTTTTACAAATTCATGTTTTCTTGCTTTGATCAGTTTACATTGTTAAAATACTCAGTCACCATGACCAGAGCAATCTATTTCATTTATCCCAACACTAATATTAAATTGGCATCCTGCCGTTTATGCCCTCTCTCTTTAATGGATTTTCCAACCAAATGAACAGTCCTTAAATCTAAAAGGTTTGGAAAATTCTAACGCATCAGACATGTCCTTCTTTGCTTTCCATATTGTAAGGTGGAAATCAACGGGGCTGAGAAATATATATTTATTAAGACCCATTATTTTTCCATTATTATTTTACAGCTTTTTTAGCCATTTACTTTTTCAATTTCATAGTGTCTCAGCTTTGTTGTTATAAATCCAATATAAGATGCCAGAATCGAAAAACTCAGCAATGTAAATGCCACTGAAAATCAGAAGGAAATGGCAGGGGTTTCTATTGTTGAAGGTGGATTGCTTGTGGTATTTAAATGATATATATATTAACTGCCACATCATTCCAAGCATGGTCTACTTCCATGTCTCACTATGGAATTGCATACACTCATGGTTCGTGCAGTTGCAACACATGGGCAGCAGTCTCAGTCTTGACATCTTAGCAAATAAGAGATCAGTAACAGGAACATGCCATGAATAATTACTCAGGGTAGGCAGTCAGTCGTACTTTTAAAAAATCCGACTGAGGTTGTTCTCCACTTCGTAATCTGTCAGTCGACTTTTGTAAAGCCTTCAAAAGCCATATCTCTTAATAAAATACCGTATTTCCCAAGTATGGCAATGAAGACGCACCCCCATTTTGAGTTGCTAAATTTTGAAAGAAGGCTGGTGGAACATAGAATTTCTCACGCTCCAAATTATTTGTACACAAACTCCATTCTTCTCTCTTTGTTTCTTAAGATACTCTTAAGATAATGACAGCCATGTTTGAAAAACCAGCCAAGAAACTTGCTCTGCGCATGCGCAGTAGCCCACAGTATGCGGTCCACGGTGCAAAGGCAGAATTTCGGTTGCCTTCAGCTGCCTTCAGCTCCCCTTGTTGTGAAGCAGCGTCAACGGCACGTGAGCTCCACAGACATCCGCGTGTTACAAGTACTGCAGATGAAAGGCACGGAGAATTATGCCTACCGAAGAGATCGATCTCTTAGGTAAGCATAATTATCCCGTGCCTTTACTATTTATATTTAATAATTATCATTTTATAATTTTAGTCAGGGTAGGCAGTGCCTACCTTGCCTACCCTGACGGCACGTGCCTGATCAGGAATAACATGATGACTCTGTCCCGCTCAGTTACTCCACCATTTTGTGTCTATCAGTAATGACATAGTTGAAAATGACTAGGCTGAGGATGGTTCCCTGAAGAACTCCTGCAGTTATGCTGCAATGATTGCTACCTCTGGAACTTAGTATCTCTGGTGAGAAATTAGAATTTTAAATTTTCAATGAGCTTTACATTTTGTGAAGTTAATGTGTTTAACGACACTCTGGACATTACGTTTTGCACACAGGACATTTAGTTACACAGGAAACTTCTGAAATATGCACATCAGTGCATATGCTTTTGTGGTTTCTGGAATGGAAATTTTAGATGAAAAAACATGTTTGAAAAGGAAATTATGGAAACTTTTCCAAATAAAAGTGACAATATTTTCACATTTTATTTTTGTGGGACATATAGAAGCAGGTAGTATCATAGAAGAGTACAGCACAGGCCCTTCTGTCCACAGGCCCTTCAGTCCACAATGTATGTGCTGAAGATGATGCCAACTCTTATCCTGCATATAATCCATATCCCTCCATTCCTGCTGATCCATATCCTATCCTATCCAAAAGTCTCTTAAATGGCAGCATCGTATCAGCCTCAACCACTACCTCTGGCACGGCATTCTAGGCACTGACAGCCTCTCTCTAAAAAACGTGCCCCGCACATCACCTTTTGATTTTGCCCCTTTCACCTTAAAATGATGCCCTCTACTATTTAACTTTTCCATCCTGGGTGAAATTTGCTGACTTTTCTCCCCCTATGCCTCTTATCATTTTATATCCATTTATCTATCCGCCAGTGTTCCAGAGAAAACAACCAGAGGTTTCTGTCCAAACCTCTCCCAGTAGCTAATACCCCCAAGGCATCATTCCAGTAAACTTCATCTATACCCTTTCCAAAGCTTCCACATTCTTCCAAAAATGGGGTGACCAGAACTGCATGCAATACTCAAATATTTACCAAAGTCCAATAAAGCTGCAAAATGACTTCCTGACTCTTATGGTAGACAAAAGCGCTGGAGAAACTCAGCGGGTGAGGTGAAGGAAATAGGCAACTTTTCTGGTCGAACTAGTGTGCATGAGTGATCAGTGATCGAAATTGACTTGACAAGGCCTAAGGGCTTGTATCTATGATGTATCACTAAACTAAACTACCTATTTCCTTTATCTCAGATTTAAATTCCATACAACATAGTGCTAAAATAATTTTAAAATCGTTTCCCTGTACAGAGGACCCGACCTTTCCTCTGTCGGGTCTCCGTTGCCGTTGGGGCCTTGCACCGTGAAGCGGCCTCCAACCAGACCTGGGGCTCCAGATGCGGAGCATGCAGACTACTCACCATCGTGGAGCTGGCCGAGTTAGGAACGGGAGGAGCTGTGGTGGTGCCCGGACATTCGGAGGCTCCAGCTGCAGGCCGGTGGACGGTAACACTGGGAGCTTGCGGGTCCTTGGTGGGAGACTGCTTTTCGGAGCTCCCGCGGCGGCAACTTCTCCCGCCCTAGTTGCTGGGTCGAAAATGACCTGGAGCGGAGCCTTACATCGACCGGCGCGGCTTTAATGGCTGCAGGACTTGCTAGCGCCTGCCAGGGGCTCTAAAATCAAGACCCGGAGCGTGGCCTTGCATTGCCCAGCGTGGCCTGAATGGCCGCAGGGACTTATTTACCATCGCTCGCCGGGGGCTTTGACTCTGACATCGGGAGGAGAATGGGGAGTGCAGGGGAGAGATATGACTTTGCCTTCCATCACAGTGAGGAGGGGATTCACTGTGATGAATGTTTGTGTAAATTGTGTTGTGTCTTGGTTCTTTACTTGTTTGTATAACTGCAGAAACTAAATTTTGTTTGAACCTCAATGAGGTTCAAATGACAATAAACGGTATTGTATTGTATTGTATTGTAATTGGAGTTTTGGACAAGACTGTCTAAAAGACTCGCAGATCTCAAAGGTTGAGGATTAGATGGGGTTACAGGGTAATATAATGGGACAATGGAAGGATTCAAAAGCAAAGGCAAGATTTTTTAAACAAAGGTATTGATAAACTGGGAGTTAACACAGGCCAGCCAGAAGTAGAAGATAAGAAGACGTGGTTAGATTTACGATGCTGGTGGCAGAGATTTGAATAGGCTCAATTTATTAGTCATTCTGACTTAGACTGAATTTCTAATCACTCCAAAAGTATTGAAGGCAGTTTAGGATCAACCACATTAGTAGGTTCAGAATCAATCTAGGCCAGTGGCGCAGCAGTAGAGTTGCTACATTACAGTGCCAGAGATCCGGGTTTGATCCTGACTATGGGTGCTGTCTGTATGGAGTTTGTACTGTACATTCTCCCTGCGACCACATAGGTTTTCTCCGTGTGCTCCAGTTTCCTCCTACACTCCAAAGACATTCAGGTTTGTAGGTTAATTG